>LZPO01098309.1:0-27748 GCA_001675575.1 Neotoma lepida
TCCCTGGCTTCTCTTTCAAATCCATACCTGCTGGCCTTGACACTGGCCTGCCTTCATTGGTGTTTCTCCCTCTCCCCCATCCCACTGCATATTTCACACAGGTTGAGCCTCATCTGTCTAGTTCACCCTTCATCACAAGATCCTCACACAGTGCCCAAGGAAACAAGAGCCTTGAAAACACATACCGGTTGAAATGACAAATAAATGTAGGAAATACATCAGGACCCAAGACTGGTGGCCAGAGAGAGCTTCAGGGAGGCTGCGGTCCACAAGAAAACACATAGATCCCAAGAATGGTGGGGTGGAGAAAGCCAGGTTGGTCTGGAAATACGCCATTGGTTCTAAGGGCTGCTGGACAGGAGGGCAGAGGGCAAAAGACAGTGAGTGGGTCCTTCAGAGCCTGTGTGTCATCCAGGGTACCTGGGTTGGTATTACAGGCACATAAAGCCAGCCCTTAAAGGCCCAAGAAACTGGTGAGTTCTGACTGGGCTCCTAGGGTGGCAGCCAAGTTGCAGATTAGAAGTGATGAAGCTAGATGTGAGTCTAGGACATAACCTACCTGACACCTCTGGTGGCCATTTAATGAGTTGGTGTTGCCCATGGTGTCTTTGTCTGAACACCACTGTCAGTTGTGGGTGGAGCTGTTCACTGAGTAATCAAGGGCATGCAGAGCAGTTTCAATGGGAGCATTTATTCCTTCAGAAGAGGTCCATTAGGCATAGCTCTTAATGAGGGTGGATGTTGTAAGACAAAGCTTGGATACAGGCTTGGGGTCTCCCTCAAGGTACAATTCTCAAGGTAGCTCTGNCATGGGTCTTCTCCTGTAGGGAAATTCTACCCTCCAGCAGTGCCTTCCCCAAGGACAGAAGTCCTGCACTTCCCTTGCTCCCTCACGCTCTTACCAAGCACAACATGGCATCTTCTGAGATGAGGAGGTCTAGCCTGCCAGGAGCAATAGACAGGCCAGTCCCTGCTGAGAGGCAGCAGTTTCAGTCAGCAGATCCAAAACAGGGCACTGTAGTGGATAGCTGTTTAGGCTTTGGCCTTGGAACATTGTCCCTACAGTGACAACAGGTAAATGCTATACCTGCCTAAGACCTCCCCCGAGGGCGTGGCTCAGGGGGAGCCCCTTAAGACTAGAGGTGCCTACGTGTTGGCCCCTTTCTTCTCCTTCTGCTTCTGGATCGCTCGCAGTCTTGGATGCCAGACTGGAGACCAAGGCAGAATTTTCTGCTGGATTGCGTCTGATCCCTTCCTCACTCTGAAAGTTATCCCCGAAATAAAACTATCTTGATTGCTAGCTGATCTACGTGGGATTTGCCTTGTTAATTACAATAATATCTGGCACCCAACCCAACCAAATTAAGAGATTCTGTTTCATACCAGAAGAGCCACCTGGTGTGGGACAGAAGAAAACCATTAAAAAGGGACCATTGTCACCAGATTCTAATTCTCTCTATGCTTGATCTCTCGGAATTCTTTCTTACATGTCATGTCATCTTTAAATCCAAACTTTCCATTTTGATATTAATAATGTTCAAGTTTTCCACAATTAAAAAATGTCTTCTCCAATAGCAATTTCTGAAGTCTCCAGAAGGAAGATGGGGCCCCACAACAATGACAATAACAACTCTACCCAATCCAGAATGATGCCGTGGTACCTAAGACTCATGATCAACCTCAGANTGAAAACTCTTCAGGACAGTCCTAAGATGAGATGGTCCATCACACTACACTTCTATCCAGAATCTCAGACAATCTTATCCATTTCTGAGACTAGCTACATACTCTATGGATAGCCCTCTTAAGACTTAATAATTTAAGTTTTCTTACAGCACACCACAGAGATACCGTCGCCCCTTTAACAACAGAAAGCAATTACAAGAAAACGACACCCCTCTCCCAAATGTTTCATTTTTCTCAGGGTTATGAATGGAACATTGTAGGGTTGGGGGTGGAACAATAAAATGTGGACTCAGTATTCTCTTTTAGAAAAGAAAAAGGGGAATGGATAGGTATAGGATATTAAGGTAGATTATTGTATTTACTAGCAAACTAATTCAGTAAAATAATCAACCTTAGATAATTTGCACTGATATTGATTCTTGTATACTGATACAAATACAAACTATTTTTATACTGATATGGATTCTTGTATAATGATAGAAATGCAAACTATTTTTATATTCCTATTTTAAGATGATTTTTATATTGATACAAACACAGAACTATATTTGTTGTAATGTACATACATTTCTATTCTTGTTTGAAACATTTTGTATATTTATACAAATGTAAAATTATATTTGTCATACTGTATATATGTTCTACCACCTCTGTTTAGGATATTTTATATATTGATATATATTCAGGATTATTGTTAGATTGCATATTGCACTATACATACATTTCTACCTCTGGTTAAACTATTTTGTGTATTGTCACAATCTTGAGGTCATTGTCCTTATGGTACATTTGCTTACAGACTGTTTATCTTGTTATGTGAAGCCTTAGTCTTTAAGTTATTTTTAGTAGAGAAGACTTACTGAGTTATAGTCACTCATGCTTGTTATTTCTATAGTTATGTTAGTTAGATTCTTCAGACTTAAAGAAACATATGTCAAATGGATAAGTAGTCTTCAAACACTTCATAGACCTAGAGAATATGGCATTTAAATGTTTTGATCACTTAAAATTCCGTTGACATGAGACATGATTGCTCCTGGCAGCACCAATCTGATCCTGAGACAATGTTGGGCTTCTGAGACATTTCCATTTGAAAGTTTGTCATCTTCTTGGCACACAAATGGCCTATCAGGCAAAGAACTGCCCTTGCCTCGACTGCTGACAATATGAGTACTGCCCCATTGATACGAACAGGGCACAAGAAAAACCGACTATTAAACTCTGCCAACACAGCGTAAGATAGTCTTTCAAAAAACCTGCTTCTGAAAATGGTCTGACAGATACTCTAGGCCTGTAGCCCATCGGAATGCACCAACGATACAGAGAGATTCTAGGTGACTGTCCAGGCTGCCAGCTGTCTCTGTCTACTCTTGCAAGACTCCCGAAAGTTGCTTGCAGCCTTCTCCTGTTTCTCAGGTATTATTATATTCCTTCTCAGGTCTTTGATGGAGTTGAAGACTAGATAGTTACAGTTACAATCTTCGTGTATCTCAGATAGAATGTATTAAGTATTAGATTCAGGTTCTTCAGGGTAGGACATCTTTTGGAATGATCTCTGTGACATGCCATTTATTTATGCTCCAGACTCCTCTGGATTTTAGTATGTGTTTCTTGTTTGGTGTTGTTCTTGTTGGTGTAGTTCATCTTGTCTAGATTCTTTCTGGATAATATTTGGTAATTATTCCTATTGTAAATAGTTTTATATTCGGTTAAAACTTTCTTATTTAGACAAAAAGGGGGAGATGTAGTGGATAGCTGTTTAGGCTTTGGCCTTGGGACTGCCCCTACAGTGACAACAGGTAAATGCTATACCTGCCTAAGACCTCCCCCTAGGGTGTGGCTCAGGAGGAGCCCCTTAAGACTAGACGTGCCTATGTGTTGGCCCCTTCCTTCTCTTTCTGCTTCTGGATTGCTCGAGGTCTTGGATGCCAGACTGGAGACCAAGGCAGAATTCTCTGCTGAATTGCGTCTCCTCTGTCCCGGTTCCTGTATCTGATCCCTCCCTCACTCTGTAAGTTATCCCCGAAATAAAACTATCTTGACTGCTAGCTAATCTACGTGGGATTTGCCTCATTAATTATAATAATAAGCAACTGACTAGAGAATGTCAGAACCTTGAAAGAACCTCTCTGAGTTGGCCTCCTGTGCCCATTCTGGTGCCCACCTTGGTAAACACTGGCACTAGCTCACTTCGCCATCTCTGCCTCCTGAGCACAAAGGAAACCAAGACCTCCTAGCATGCCTTGCATCAGACCAGAGTCATGGGCAAGTTATGGCCAATACAAGGTGACAGGACTGAGGCCTCATGAGAAGGGCAGGCTTTCAGGTCAGGTCTTCATGGATCCTGGGGAGAAGGTCCATTACTACAGGTGGTGACCTGAGGCTCCCATGTTATATACCACACCTATAGATCACATCTAGAGAGCATGGTGCTGGGATTTGAGACCAGCTATGGCAGGCTACAACCTTCACTCCAAATATCCTGAAAATATGTGCAGAGATATTTACTTAAAGGAGAATGAAAATCAGCACTGCTAAAGACAGCAAGCTGAGCACATCCCAGCAGAGATTTGACAGAATCCTTTCCAACAACAGAACACGCCATCTCACAGGGAGGATGCAGATGTGCCTAAGACAGGGTAACAAACCTATACCCTTTCCACAGCTGAGCACCACCATCTCTTAGGGAGGATACAGAAATGCCTGAGACACAGCAACAAACCCACACCCTTTCCACACTTGAGCACCCCTATCTCACAGGTAGGATGCAGAGATGCCTGAGACACAACAACAAACCTACACCCTTGCAGCTGGTCTTCACGGAGCTGGAATTTGAACCAGGTCTCCTGACACTCCTAAAGAGAGGTCAAGGGTTCTACTGAAGATCTATCGCCAGTTGCACCATATCATGAAATATGGTTTCTCACATCACACACACAGAAATTGATCACTAGGCTGGGAACACCCTGATCGGGTTCTGATGGTCCCTGGGTAAATGCTGCCTGGGACAGCAAGAAAAAGGGCAGATATGAGAGGACACCATGGTCCCCAAAATCCCCTTCATATATCCTTTGAGGGAAAACCTGGAGGCTTGGTGCCTGGCCCAGACAGTCCACCCCAGCCCTACTCTTCCTCTCAAATTCAGAGATGACAGATCATAGCCCTGGGGCAGGGCAACACAAGGACAGAACAGTCAGCAGAGTTTGGGCACACAAGACAGCTCTCCCAAAGGGTCAGTGGCATGTGCTAACTGAAGAACAGCCACCACAAACAGTAGGAGAAGCACATCTGTTCCAGGATGGGCAGCAGAAATCCAATGGCATGGACGCTGCATGTACCCCCCATGGTGCCGCTAACGACTGAAGCAGCAGCCTCCACTGGAAGCTCGTTCTTCCCAACACTACTCAACAGACCTGTTATCTCAATACAGCTCTGTGATGGCTTTGGGAAGAAGGTCCTGGGCTCCCTACATTGCAGAGGAAGACACTGAGGCTCTGGAGAATTAAGTGTTTCTTCCAAATTACACAGTTGAGATTAATAGCAAACATCATCTGCCTGACTTCAACAGCCAAGATGCTGCCCTGCCTTTGAAAACTGATGTGCCCACACCAGCGTATACCTGCCACTCTGCCAAGAACTGAAATAACTGGCCCCGTGGTTCATGAAGGGTGGACCACATGCCATAGTTCAAACACTCTCACCTTGCCTGGGCTGTGGCTGAGGAAGGGGATCACAGGAGTCCTGGAAGTTTGCTCTGCTCAGGGCAAGTTGAATATGGTAGCCTGTCTGCCTGCCTGCAGGGAGAAGCCAGTGTGCAATATCTCTTCTACCTCCCACCTTCAGTAGTTGTCACAGGCTGGACCCTTGGCGGGGCAAAACAACTGAGCCACAGGAAAACATGATTAAAGAGGAAACCCTGCTTTGGTTGCTGGGGACCAGAGCAGATATCCTTAAGCCTGCTTTCTCTTAATCTCTTGAGATGCCCCTCTGTTTTTGCTGAANCTAAGAGACCAAGATCTTCAAGACAAGAGGAGAGATAGATGAAAGCAAGCACAGCAGTTCTCTGGTCCTATCTGGAGCTTTTGCATTACCCCAGATACACACTGTGGTGGTTTGAATAAAAATGCCCCCATAGGTTCATATATTTGAATGCTTAGGGAGTGGCATTATTTGAAAAGATTAGGTGTGGCCTTGTTGAAGGAAGTATGTCACTGGGGTGGGTTTTGAGGTTTCAGAAGCCCAAGCTAGGCCCAGTGGCGCTCTCTTCCTGCTGCCTGCAGACCAGGATAGAACTCCCAGCTCCTTCTCCAGCATCATGTCTGCCTGCGTGTGGCCATGTTTCCTGCCATTCTAATAATGGACTAAACCTCTGAAACTGTAAGTAAGCCCCAGTTAAATGTTTTCCTTTATAAAACTTGCCATGGTCATGATGTCTCTTCACAGTAAAAGAAACCATAACTAAAACACACACACACACACACACACACACACACACACACACACACACACACACACGTCTATTACTTATTTAATGGTAGTCACTTACTTATTGCAAAGCCAGGGCTCTGACTCAGGTCCTCACATGCTATACTAGCCTTCTACCACTAAGCTACACCCTCAGACACCAGACAGCCCCAGTTCAGTGAATAACCTTTTCCCCCTCTAACTCTTCTCCTTCCCCACCATGACACTGTTGATGTAGCACTGTAGTCCCTTAAACAGCTTTAACTTCCTTTGTACAGCTGCCAGAGGCAGGAATACCCCCTCCTGGTCCAGATGCAGGAGCATCCACAATCTTGTCCATGGTGATCACCCCAATTATGGGCTCCTGAACAGAGGCAGTATGAGACTCAAACTCTGAACACAGAACATCATTCAAATAAACTGTAGACCTCAATGAATGGGGAACATNCTATGTTTGTGAATGGGGAGACTTTTACCTTATTAAGTTGACAATGACAATTATGTCTCCTATTCATTTGCAGATTCTGCATAATACCTACTAAAAATCCAGTTGCTCACCCGCCTCAAAAAAATGACCCTAAAACTCAAATATATATATATTTAAAGGGCCCAGAACTTACCACAAAGCCTGAGTGATCAAGACAGCAGGGAACCAGCAGAGGGATAAATATTTAGATCCATAAAGAAGAAATCAAAGCCCAGAAATAATCTCTCACATTTACAATCGGCTGATTTTTCTTTCCACAAAGTTTTCAAGGCAATTCAATGGGAAGAGGATGGTCTTTCAAGTGAAGGTGCTGGCTCAGCCATGCAAACATCCACAAGTGACTAGTGCATTTCTTCACCATTCCATGCACGGAGGTTGTCTCAAAATGAAGAACAGAACTGACCACAAGAGCTGAAACCTTCAAGAATAGGTCTTTTTGACCCTGTGTTTGGCAAAACTTCCTCATACATGACATTAAAGAGGAATTCATCAATAGTAAAAACTATCTTCTACAAAGGACATCATCAAGAGAGTGAAAGGTAACACAGGATGAGAGGGAAGGAATAGTTGTAAATGATGCACTGGCCAGGCTTTGTGTCTAAGGTATATAAACAGCTACCACAACCAAACACTGTAAAAGGGCAAGTGAGTCAACAGATATTTCTTCAAAGACATGCAAACAGCCAAGGAGCCCAAGAGACGATGCTGAGTGTCAGTGTCTAGGAAGACACAAATGACACAAGGAGGCAGGATTCCAAGCTNCCTAGAGTGTGAGCAATCAGCAGACAGGCAATATTAGACGCTGGTGAGAGTATGGAGAAAGTCATGTCAACAAACACACTCATACATAACAGACAGGATCAGAAAATGAAGTAGCCAGCTTGGAAAACAGACCATTCTTCAAAATGCTAAACACTCTGTTCACATATGCAGCAGTCTAAATGCTTGTGCTCCTTCCAAATTAGTATGTTAAACCCTCACCCCTACAAGCACGGACCATGCATGCCCTGTAATCCCAGAACATGGAGGACAGGAGATGGAGGTGCACCTGGATTCTATGGAGAGATCCTAACTGGTAAACGGAAACACAAAAGGCCTAACCATGGAGGCAGTGTTAGGTGAAGTCTTTGGAAGGTGACTAAATTGTACAGGTGGAGCCCTTCGGGATGGTTAGTGGGATCAGTATTCTTGTTGAAGAAGTTGGGAAAGCCAGCTGGCTCACTGCTGCAGAAGAGAAGCCATTATGAACTAAGAAACAGACCCTTACCAGACACTGATGCTACTGGCGACTTGATCTTGAACTTCTCACCTCCAGAAGTGGGAAAAAGTAATTTCTTTTGGCTAAAGACATCGGTCTATGGTACTTTGATATAGTAGCCTGAATATACTAAGATACCACATGACCCAGCAGTTCTACTCCTAGATGGAAGGGAACGAAGGGAATGAAATGGGAAAGCTTCCACCAGCAAATGTTCACAACAGGGTTCTTCATAAGAGTCAAAGGCAGGAATAACTCGAGCATCCATCAACTGATGTATGGCCAGGCAAAATGGGGTCTATCCATACAATGGAATATTATTTGACAATAAAAAGAAAATGCTGCTGCCTACTACAACACAAATGAATCCCGGCAACAGTTCTGTGTGTCACAAATGCCACAGAGTACATAATTCTACACATAAGAAACTTTCAGAGTAGTAAACTTGCACTGGCAAAAAGGGCGGCAGTGGTCCCTGGGGGCAGGGGAAGATGAGGCATGACTCTCATGGATGCAGTTTCTTTCTGGGATGATGAAAATTTTCTAAAATGGGCCATGGTGATGGCTGCACAAGTGTAAATACACTGAGAACCCTGGTGTACATGTGAGCTATAACCCATAACTAGTTAACAGATGGGCTGGGAGAGGCTGTAAGTAAAGTGCTTGCTGTGGAAGCATGAAGGCCTGAGGTGGAGCTGCAGAACCCACGTAGAAAGGACAGGCACAGAGGGGAGTACTTATAATCCCAGTGCTGGGGAAACTGAGACATCTGGATTCCTGGGGCTCANTGGCCAAACCAGCCTAGCCTACTTGGAGAGTTCCGATCCATGTCAGATCCTCTGTGGATGTTCCTGAGGAAGGACATCCAAGGTCGACCCCTAGCTTCAATGAGTGTGCAAACATGTATGCACACCCTCACACACACACCAAAAGACCAAAGTAAATAAATAAATAAACCTACCAGGATTTGGCACATGAGCATGGCAGACCATGGTAGAGTTTACTCCTTTTCCTGGGCTACTATTCCCTCTGGGAATGAAGCTAGCAGGCAGAAAGGGGGAGAGATCAGAGATGAGGGTTTGCAGGAGCCCCGGAGTCAGCCGCACCTACAGCCTGACCTTCACCTTCACCACATTCGGAGCTTATACTCTGCCAATCTGGGGGCAGTTTAGATCCTCTGAGGCAAGTTATAGAATGTGCAGGTCACAGAACACCCCCTTACCTGAACTGCCCACCATGGAGCCTCCCCCAAGGCTCCATAGCTCCAAGTGTTCCACATTGAAGCCAAAACCACTATCCTACCTGGTGGTGCCTGGGCACTGCTCTGTAACTCAACTGCTTAAGAATAAATACAAGCCAAGTTATTTCCAATGAGTTCCTCCTGCCCCTCTATTATCTAGCACCTGCTCCACAAAAGGTGGAAAATTCAGGAGAAAAAAACAGGGAAAAGATAAGCAAGAGGCTGCTCTAAGCCATAGTGGTGGGTGGTGGTCACCAGAGGAACAAGGACAGTGACCATGAGGTCTGGAGTACTGTGTGGCTCTGACAGTCCATCAGCCCCTCTTCAGACTGACAATTCTCAAGTCATGGTACAGATACACAGGAACAAAAAGAAAAGCCCTTCCTATTGAACATACTCCCTGGAGTTATGACACAGCACTTACAAGGGACTTTGTACTGTATCATCAATCCTAAGGTCTGTTGGTGGGTCTCATGGCTACAGCAACTGCAAACTCATTATAAACTTAAGGACACTCCAAGACAGTAACTGTAGCTGTGCTGTGATCTGACAAAGGCCTGTGACTTCCAGTGGTGATTGAGTCCCAGAAGCTATAGCTGCAGTTAGGTTTTACCACCCAAGTCCTCGGGTGAAGGACTTTATGCAGTGAGTAACTGCTTTGATTTGAATCAAGATGTCCCTCACAGGCTCATGTATCTACACCCTTGGCTCCCAACTGGGGGTGCCGTTTGGGGATGTAGAAACTTTAGGAGGTGGGATCTTGTTTGAGGAAGTAGATCACTGGGGTCCAATCCTTACAGTTATGTTGACTGTCTTCCATGCTCCTACTAGTATGGCCCATTAAGCAGCACTTAAAGTGTTCCACTATTTTCCTAACCCAAAGTACCAAAGTCCAAATTCCTCCAAACCAAATCATGATTAGGCCTATCATAGCAATTCCCCAGTCCCTGGTACCAACTTCTGTCTTAGGGTTTTTATTGCTGTGAATAGATGCTATGACCATGGCAACTCTTTTGGAGGAAAACATTTAATTGGCGCTCGCTTACAGTTCAGGATTCAGTCCATTATCATCATGGAGGGACTTGGTGGTGCACAGGCACACATGGTGCTGGAGAAGGAGCTGAGAGTCCTATATCTTGCAGGCAACTGCAACACTGGGCAGTATCTTGAGCATATATGAGACCTCAAAGTCCACCTCTACAGTGACACTCTTCCTCTAACAAGGCCACATTTCCCAACTGTGCTACTCCCTTTGGGGGTCATTTTCTTTCAAACCACCAGAGCCATAGTGACAAAAATGACTAACAAACAGAAGTGTAGTTCTGTTTCAGACCCCAGGACAAGAACTGGACTATTTAACCAGGTTGAGCCTTGGGCTGGCCCCTCTGAGCCTCAATTTTGCCATCTGTAAAATGAGGCCATGCACAGTGCCCTGTCCACTAGGGAGAGCTGATGAGAGTAGAGGGAAGTGGGTGGCATTAACAGGCACTTGGGCCAGGAGACCCAGGACATTTCACATTCTACCTTGGCCTGTTAGACACCAGTACCAGAGCTTTCTGAATGCTTCCTGTGGGACCAATATTTACATGCCCTCCCAATGACCTCAAGAATGAGATGCCATTATCTTTCNGCTTGAAGACATTGAGGTACAGCAGGATGATTAGTTTAAACACTGGTGTCAAGATTTGAACTATACATTCTAACCCTAGAGCTCCGGCCCCTCATAGTCCCAAGGGAGAAGATGCTATGTGCAGCACAATCTGATCTTGTCCAGCTCTAGCTTTGGTGGAAAAGCTTACATACATGTATTGGGCATCTGCCTGCTTGGGTCACAGGTGTCCTGAGCCTGGACATAGCAAGTCTTCACAGGGGATGGGCATCTTTCTATCTCAGTAGTAGGAAAGGACTGGGGACCCAGTGTGTGGTATGGAGCTAGTATGGCCAGCACAGGTCTTGTGCTCAGCCCATCTAACCACTACAGCATCCCAGGTAATGATGCTACTCAGTTTAGCAGTCCTCACCCTGACTCCTAACCAGCTCAGACCCTCCCCTACAGCCTCACCTAGTCACTGCAGAACACCAGGCTCCATAGAGATGCACTTTTATTATAGGCTTGTTTAGAGTCTCTTGTCTCTGCTGGGCTGAACACTCCTAAGGTAAAGTCAGTACTGTCTTCACCATTGTTTCAGGTCCCTCTGCTGAATGACCACAGTGAACAGCACATGGGGAGTGCGGGCCTGAGCCCTGCCTGCCTTGGGAAAGCAGCCTGATTCAGCCTCCCCCCCCCACAGGTGGGGAGTGGAGGGATACAGGACACAGCTCATCTTGGTACATAGACACCAACAGGATTCTGAGGTGGTACAAAAGAGTGTGGGAAGGCCATGGCCCCCTACTGCCCAGCTTGGGAACTGTCTCATCAACATCCATATCTGTAGGATCTCCCACATCTGTAGGGTCTTTCACATCTTTAGGGTCTCTGGAGCGCAGCATCACCCACTGGAAAGGGGCAGCTGTTGGGCTTGATTGTCTCTAGAATCAAAGTGTTTGAGACATCATCAGTACCCCAAAGCCAAGTTGATTGGGGAGAGGGGGTGCACTGCTGTGACACCAAAGGAAGTGGCCAAGAACCCCAGCCCACTGCTGCTCCCAAGGGAGGCTTTCCATGAGAATCCCCAGCGAGTNCTCTAAGTTGGGCTCTCTTCCTCCACTGCAGGAGGCAGGCAGGATCAGGGAAGGGCGAAGAGAAAAGGCAAAGGTGGGAATCAAACAGGAAGCTACCTGGTAGGTTGGTGGGTCCAGCTTCCCGAAAGACTGACCTGCCCATCCCAAAGGAGGTCTGGGTTTATTACCCGGTGTGTAGAGCCACTTGTGATGCTTGTGACTGAAGGTCAGGCCCAAGTGACATTTCACTGCTGGCATCTGATAGTCTTGCCACCTCCATGTCCACTCTTATCTTTCAAGGAGAGCTGAGTAAGACCACTCTGGCTGACAACAATGAGAAATTTGTGCATGCATGGCTGTGTGTGATGGTCTGAATATGAATGGCCCCCATAGGCTCATATATTGAATACTTAGTGGCACTACTTGAGGAAGATTAGAAGGTGTAGCCTTATTGGAGGAAAGGTGTCACTCAGGTGGCCTCTCTGCCTGCTTTTTGTGGAACAAGATGTAGAACTCACAGCTCCTCCAGCACCACNTCTGCATGCTGCCATGCTCCCCGCCATGATGAAAATGGACTAAACCTCTGAAACTGTAAGCAAGCTCCAATTAAATGCTTTCTTTTATAAGAGTTGTCCCCCCAAAAAATAAATAAATATAAGAGTTGTCATGGCCATGGTGTCTCTTCTTAGTAATAGCACACTGACTAAGACTTGTGTTTGTGTGTGTGTGTGTGTGTGTGTGTGTGTGTGTGTGTGTGTGTGTGTGTGTTGAAGAAATTCTGCACTATGCCATTTCTGACAACACTCACTATCACCTGGGCCACCCTTCCACACAGCTCAGACACAGCTCTTAGCCACTTTATGTCATTCAGAAATAATTGAAGATCATCTATGTGAGCACCATGTGCATAGATATACCTTCCCCAGCCTTTGGGAGCAAGGCTTTTGTACAGTTAGTTCCCTGATGTACACAAGCTGACACAGTAGCTTCTCAAGAAAGAGGTGGCAGGCAACAGGAAGGACCATGGTTTAGGCAGGATTTATTCATGAACATGACTTTGCTGATCTTGGTTACTGAGCCTGGCATGGCACAGGACCCCAGCATGAATCTACCCTGAAAGCAACTGCTCCTTCTGCCTGAGGTGTTCTACTGGTAGAAAGTGAGCCGGAAAAGAGGTCATGTTTGCCCAAGAAGGATCATACCTGACAAGAAAGCCAACTTAGAAAAAAGCAGGCAGAGCAAGAAACCACCAGACAACAAGCAGGAGTCAGTGAGTACCCAAGAAAGAGACCACCCTGGACTCCTCGATCCAGCCATTCCTGAAGTCACTCTTACCCAAGCCAGTACAAGTTAAGTTGCCTCAGGCTGCACAGTGAGATGCTGTCTCTAAATAACAAACAAACAAAACTTAGATGGAAAAAGGAATTATTCCTTCCAAGAAGCCTGTCCTGAATCTCCAGGGAGACAAAATCCAAAAGCTGTCACAGCAGGATGCAGCCTGTGAAAGCAGCAGGGCAGACAGGCTCATGCCTAGGAAGGACCCAGGGCACTGGGTACTGACCAATGGCTGCCATAGAAAACGTGAGTTCAAGAGGAAGCTTGGTTACTGTGGAGCCCTGTCCCCTCAGTTGCCACTATGAATTTCCATAACCATCATTGTCACTGCCCTTACTGTGAAGACACAAATCAGATCTCAGAAGGAATGTGGCCTTTGGGTCACCAGCTGAAAAGATCTGCTCTGGGGCTCTGTCCACAGCACCATTCTAGACCTTACATGGAGACCAACATCACCATTGTGGACCTGACTTTCCTGAGGAACTCAGTTCCACCAGGTTGTCCCTGCCTTCTAAGTCCCTTTTCAGTCTTCAAGGACTCTTGCTAGCTTACTCTGGTATGCCCTCCTAGGTCTCCTGCATGCCAACCCCATCTTCTACCTAGCAGGAACCCCATCCTGCACCTGCAGTCTCCCCATCCTCCACATGCAGTCTCCCCATCCTGCACCTGCAGTCTCCTGATCCTCCACATGCATCTCCCCATCATCCACCTGCAGTCTCCCCATCCTCCATCTGCAGTCTCCCCATCCTGCACCTGCAGTCTCCACATCCTGCACCTGCAGTCTCCCCACCCTGCACCTGCAGTCTCCACATCCTGCACCTGCAGTCTCCCTTATCCTCCACCTGAAGTCTCCCCATCCTCCACCTGTAGTCTCCCTATCTACCACCACACTATGCCATCCTTTGCTGAAGTTTCTGTGTCTCTCTCCTAGCACACAGGTACCCTCATGTATAGAAACAAACCACTAAATGTGAAGTCATACTAAAGCTACTAGAAGAAAAACATGGAATCAAGAAAGCTACACTCAAGGGGGTGACTTCTTTGAGCAGGAAGGACTCAAGCTGAACTTTGACAGAGAAGAAAGACCCACTATGGGAGGAATGGAGCAAATGCAGAAACTGTGCATGCTAAGGTCCTGAGGCAAGATGGGGATTGAGGGTTCATGTGTAAAGGGGAGGGGGACAGGTGTTGTCCTACGAGATGTGACCACCAGGAGGCAGAGGAAATTAAATTAGAGTGTGCACATGGGCATAGCCTATGCTTTGTGAGTAGTGCCTGTGCATAGATTGCAACCAGGACAGCCCTACTGATACGAACAGGGTTCTGTTTATTTCTTGCTAATAGGAAGAAGGCTGACTGGTTCATGGTGAGANCCCACGAGCAAGATCAAAGGCTCCTTTGTGACTCAAAACAGTTCCATTTTCAGCAGCTTATGAGGATCAGGCACTTGGCTCAAAAAAGCTTCAAAACTCATTATAAGGAAGAACTGCACCTTTCCTCAGAAGGTGAAGCCCCAGGAAACTAAATGATGAGAATGTTCTGGGGGCTGAGTTTAATGCCTCTGTGACCCAGTCGAGAGAAACAGCTCTCCAGAAAAAGACCTTGCTACTCAAGAGGCAATGCTTCCACAGCCATTCCAGGAGAGAACTGGAAGGGTGGTGTGCTGGCTATTCTTGGTTGTCAACTTGATGACATCCAGAATTAACTAAAGCTCATATGGTTGGGTACACCTGTGAATGATTTTTTTCTTAAATCATTTGAAGTGGGAAGACCCAATTCTAATACAGATCTAGAGGCAGAAAGACACCTTTAATCTGGGCCACACATGGTAGCAGTCTATATGACACTGGTACTCAATCTGGGTCACATCCATTGGAAATATGTTTTCCAATGGTCTTAGGAACCCCCAACCATAAATTTCTTTTCTTTTTTTATTAATTTTTAAATTTATTTTACATGCCAACCACAGTGTCCCCTCCCTCCTCTCATCCCATTTCCTTCCTCTACCTCCTTTCTATCCCCCCTCCCCATCTACTCCTTAGAAAGAGTTAAGCCTCTCATGGGAGTCAACAAAGCATGGCATACCAAGTTGAGGCAGGACCAAGATCCTCCCCTCTGCATCAAGGCTTAGCAAGGCATCCCACTATAGGGAATAGGTTCTAAAAAGACAGCTCATGTGCCAGGGGCAGATCTTAGTCCCACTGCTAGGGGCCACAAACAGACCAAGCTACACAACTATCATCCACAGGCAGAAGGCTTAGTTTGGTCCCATGC
Source organism: Neotoma lepida (assembly GCA_001675575.1). Taxonomy (NCBI): domain Eukaryota; kingdom Metazoa; phylum Chordata; class Mammalia; order Rodentia; family Cricetidae; genus Neotoma; species Neotoma lepida. The sequence goes on from LZPO01098309.1 coordinate 15,406, forward strand.
AGGCTCCCTAGCTGTCCATCTAGAGTCCATGAGCTCCCATGACCCAGGTCAGCTGTCTCTGTGGGTTTCCCTCTCATGATCTTGACCACCCCCCTTGCTCATATAATCACTCCTCCCTCTCTTCAACTGGACTCCTAAAGCTTGGCCCAGTGCTTGGCTATGAATCTCTGCATCTACTCCCATCAGTTACTGGATGAAGGCTCTCTGTTGACAATTAGGGTAGTCACCAATCTGATTACAGGAGAAGGCCAGTTCAGGCACCCTCTCCATTATTGCTAAGAATCTTAGCTGAAGTCATCCTTGTGGATTTCTGGGAGTTTCCCTGGCACCAGGTTTCTCCCTAACCCCATAATGGCCCCTCTATCAAGACATCTCTTCCATTGCTCTCCCCCTCCATCCCTCCCAACTCAGCCATCCCCATCCCTCATGTTCCCATCTCCCACCCCCTCCCCTTAGCCCCCTGCCCCCAGTTATCAATTTATTTTCATTGCTACTTCATAACTGTAATTTTGCTACTGAGTGATGTCTCAGTTCTTAAGACCATCAGAAATATGTTTTCCAATGGTTGTGACCCACATGTTGAGAACCACTGCTATATAAGGACATGGAAGAAGGAAGTTCTTGTTCTCTGTCTGCTTGCCCTCACTCTCACTGGCAAAGTCCATTCCTTCACTGGCTTTAGAACTTACTTCTTCAGGATTCTAGCATATACAGAACTCCATCAGATATCTAGCCTCATGGACTGAACAACTACTCAATTCTTGGACCTTCCATTGGTAGGCAACCATTATTGGATTATCTGGACCACAGCCTGTAAGCCATTCTAATAAATTCCCCCTCTCATATACACATTCAATACGTTCTGTTCCTCTAGAGAGACCTGAGTAATACAGGTGTTCCCTTGAATAATGTTCACTAAAGGACATGATTTTGGGTTTGCATAGATGGCTGTGACTACACAAAAATGCCTCAAGAGAACAAGGACCTGAGTCAATCTCCAGGACCCATATAAAATATCCTGACATGGTGGTATGTGTTTATAATCCCAGTGGTGTAGACAAGTACATCCTGGGGCACTCACTGGCCAGTTAGTCCACCTGACTTCTGAGAACCAGGTCAGTGAGAGACCCTGTCTCAAAAACACAAGGTGGGTAGTATCTGAGCAATGATACCCAAAGTTGATCTCTGGTGTCCATGGACATGCACACATACATGCACACACATAATTTGGGCCCTAATGCTCCTCCATGCAGAGAAGTGCAAATCTAGCCTCTACTTGTATGAGTCATATGCAAGCCTCCAGGTGTGTATGGGCTCCTGAGAAGTCACTGCTCCCTCCAAGAGGTGGGGCTCCTCAATTAGGCTGACTGACTTTCAGGTAGAGAAGCAGGCATGTATGTAAATAAGTGTTCCTGACAACATTAATGGGGCAATGCAGGAGGTGGGGGTAGACACAGTATACATAGGGAGGAGATGAGGTATGGGTCCCAGGGATAAAGGAGTCCAAGTTGCCACCTCCACAAGGATACAAGACATGTCTTAGTAAAGCACCATGGAGACAAAGGGTGACACCTGCAAGACACAAATCCCAGATCCAGAAGAAAAAGGCCTTGCCAGAAGATAAAAGGACCATGGGCTCACAGGCTTACAAGGTAAAACAAAGAAAAGGACATTTGAACAGCTAATGTCACCCAGTCATCTGGAATCTGGGGAGGATGAATTCAAAACTGGAATAAGATACTATCCTGGACCCAGTGTTGGCAAAACAGAAATAAAACAGGTGCCTTTGAGAAGGCAGGATCTCCACCCACTGGAAGTGAACAAGTGAGGCCACCTTGGGGATCAATTTGGCAATGGAATGATGACATGAATGTCTCAACAGCCAGCAGCCTCATGCCTAAGCCTGCCTAGGGAAACTGAGTCTCAAGTAGACATGAGGTGGTGGGAGGGTCCAGGATGCCTCTGCTATAGTGATCAAGCAGGCATGGTGATGCATACCTATAATCCCAGAAATCAGGTAGCTGAGGCAGGGGAATCATGGGTTTAAGGACAATGTGGGCTACAGTATAATGAGGCACTGTCTCAAAAAAAGGCGGGGTGGGGAGCCATTGTTTAAATGACTAAATCAAAATCCTGTAATACCACTGAAGAATACAAGCTGGGAAAGGATACACAAAAAATGACAGCATTTATGCAGAGCCATAAAAAGAAAACACTGTTATAATCCCACCATTAAAGCACAAATGCATGGACCAAAGGAACCAACAGCTCCACGCTGCTCCCCTCTGGGACAGGGGCTGCAATGAGAACTCAGCTGTATTTATGATGTTTAATTTCTAACTATTAACATTCATTCCATCTGGATGGCGGTATGGACTTACTCATTACAGATTTCTGTGCACTCTGGGGACTATCAGAAAATTTTGCAANTTTTTTTTAGGAGCTTAGAAGTAGATAGGACAAAATGTGCATGGTTGTTGATTCTAGGTGGTGGGAAGATGAACAGTTTTCTTATCCTATGTGTTCTTTCCTTTTCCCTTCTTTCAAGGAACCAAACCAGCTGGTGTGGTGGCTCATGCCTGTAATTCCAGTGTGATCGGGCATGTGCCAGAAGAATCACAAGTCCCAGGCCAGCCTGGGCTACAGAGGAAGACCCTATTTTAAAAACTAAAAATGAACAAGGCAGATCTACACACTATTTGGCTAGCAATTCCATCTCTGAGTTCAGACCCCAGAAAGCAGAAGAGGTGGGTAGAAGGTTAAACACAGCATGATTTATAATTAGCCAATGTCATTCAAGCTTCTAGATACTTAAACTGTGGTGTCTTCCCAGCATAGACTATTCTACAGCAGTGAGGTGGAACCAGTAGGCACCCCATGCAGCAGCACAGAGGAGTCTGACAGTTGTGGTATGGAAAGAAAAAGCAAGAGGGTTTCAAGTTCAGAATTCCTTCACGTGAGGTTCTCAGGCCTCAGATAACCTACGGCATTAGAAATCATGGCCAGGACTGTGGTGCCTTGTAGAGAGAGTGACAGCAAGATGTTCCTGGTGTTGGGGCCTGTCTTGGCTGAGTAACTTACAGGGGTGCTGGGGTGTGTTCACTGTGGGGAAATACTCCGAACAGTGCCTTCAGGTGGGAAGCTGCACCCAGTTTAAAACAGAACAACAGAGCTTGGAGTGTGGTGCACCTGGAATCCTCCCAGTCAGAATCTGGAAGCTCAAGGACCACCCCAAGCCAGCCTAGGCTACAGAATGAACTCCAGGCCAGGCTATACTACAGAGGAAGACCTGCCCCAACAAACAGAACAGCAGCCATTCCTCAACAAGGTGAGGAGATTAAAGAACAAAACAGTAGTGACTTTCCTCTTACTGGGATAAATCACCTACAGCAGTGACACTGGCACCTTAAGGGAAAGGGTGGGGACGGATGGCAGCAGGAGATGGGCAGTCACACTGCATCAACAGTAGGCAGGGCCAGCCTCTCAAGTGTCAAGTCCACCCCCTAGGGACCTACCTCTTCCTAAAGGTTTCACAACCTTCTAGAATAGCAGCACCAACTGGGGGACCAAGTGCTCTAACAGATGAGCCCTGGGTGTTTGGGGTGGGGACATTTCAGAGTCAAACCATAGNAGAAGCCAAATTAGTGTAGCTTCCCTCTGGACCAGTTTTAAAGCTAGCATCGGGGGTTTGAGCTATGCCCGGTGTGGCATGTGAAGTCGGCACTGACTGCATGCTCACAAGAACCTGAGCTGTCAGCACACTACAATCCTCTGATTGACACAGAAGCTGTGTGTGTGACTTGCCCAAGGTTACACAGCTAGCGTTCCTCAGTGGGAAGGACCTGAACGAGGCCTACACTCTGCCCCTAGATCTCATGGCTTCTGAAGAAGTCCTTGGCTACAGAGAAAGACAGCTATTGAGCAGCCTAGAAAATTGGGGCCAGTGAAAATCACTAAAATGCCAGGGATCAGAGACACTGGAAATACACGTATTTTTCCCAGTATGCCAAAGATTGTGATACCCAGCCTTCCGTATGAATGGGAACACTGGAGGGGAAGGTGGCAATTATTCTCAATTATTACTCAAGAAGAAAATAAGAGCCGAGAAGGACTCTTCTCTGGTGCCATTTTAATCAGCTGTCCAAAAACACACACAAAACCAGCAGATGGAACACAGGTTATGTATATTCTGAAGGCTTTTCAAGCTGGAGGGGAAGATTAAATAATGATATACAAGCAATCTAACAGCCCCAGAAACACTGTAGACAAGATCAAATGCCAGGCAGAGTTAAGTGTCTTGTAATTCGTGTCAATTAGGAAAGCAGGGGGCTTGGCATAAAAACAAGGCTCTCCAGTTCAGCCAGACAGAGGTGAAGTGGGGAGACAGCCAGTTGCGGCTGGCTATTTGGGAAGGCTGTCCCCAAGTATCACACAGCTCCTTTTTGTCATCAGGCATAACTGGTTTGGTTTCTTTGAGACAAGGTCTCTTTATATAACCCAGGCTGGTCTGGAACTTGCTATGTAGCTAAGGCTGACCTCAAACTCAGGTTCCTCTAGACTCAGCCTCCAGAATGCTGGGACTACAGGTGTGAGCATCACACCTGTTAAAGATGTTGAACATTCTATTAACACTAGCTTCCCAATGTCCAGAAGACAGTGGTCAGGTCAGATGGTACCACATGGGAATCAACCATCTCTTTCAATAAACACTATCTGTGCATCTATACCAGTACCTGTCAATCAAATAAAGAGGAAACCGGAGAAAGGAAATTGATGAACAAAATGGCTGCCACACATCAATCTCTGCTGCTTGAGCTCGGGACTTGTTCATGCTCTGTGCTCGCTCTGCCTACCAAAGACAGCATCTGCTGTCCAGGATATCACNGGACAGAGAGAATTATACATCTGGCAGCTGGTATGGAGTGTGGGAAGGAAACCCACAACATCAGACAAGGCTTCCTGGAGGTGCCACAGGCCAGAACATGAGAAAGCCAGAGCAACCCTGAGTTTAACCTCTCTCTGTGCCACAGGCAGCAGGCATGGGGTGCAGTGGCACCCACATTTCTAGTACTTTATGAATGGCTGCAAAGTCTTTAGTAGATTTGATATTGAAGTCTCCCTAAGAAGCTCTGTTTTCCCCCACTTCAAGGCTGAGCTCATGTGTGTCACTGTCCTGAGATGGATTTCTGGGCAAAATGACTATATACTGGAAAGTCCCTTCAGTGTTATTTACTGACTCAAGAGAAACCAGGGCTCCTCTCTGCCCTTGCTCAGTACGTGAAGCACCAGGCCTGCATGCAGGGTGCAGGGCAAAGGAGCAGAGCTTCTGTTTCTGGCTATGTTTAAACAAATCTCCTTTTACTCCCCAATTTCTCTTTGGAAAACTAGCCATTTTAGATGTTGGGGATCTCACCACCACATCTCTCCATTCCAAGCAGGGGACTTTGTGACCAGGGAATCCCCGGGTACTGTAGCTCCACACCAACACCTGAGGGTTATAGCTCCAGAGGCTGGTGTGTGGTAGAGGAAGGAGTTGTTGCAGAGGTTTTGGAAGAATGTCACCCTGTCACCTATGTGAGCCTGGGCCTTAACAGAATGCTCACTGCTCCTGAGCCCCAGCTTCCTGGTCTATACGCATTTCATATAGGGTATCACAGGAAGTGCACAATGAGAAGATTAATAGAAAATCATGGCTGTGTGTGGCAAGCTTGGTAGGAGATATCAGGGCTTGGGGTGCTGGCAGAGCCACCTGTGCCAGGCTTGTCCCAGAGTCTCAGTGTCACCAGTAAGGAGGAGCACTAACGTTGGCTTGCCCTACCTGAGGCACTCTGTCCCACACCTCTTTATTTTTTATCAGATGAAACTGGACACTTAGTCCTACCAGACATTCCCCTAAGCACTTTACAAATGTCACCACCTTTGAGCTTCACAAAAAACAGCACTAGAGTGCTATGACTGTTCCTGGTATAGGAGGGGCAGGCACCGAGAGGTCAAGTAACTTGCCCAAGGCTACACATCTAGGAAAAGCAAAGGAAGCATCCTCTGGCTTCCTTCCCTTTCTTTCCTCCCCCAACCCACTGTCTCCATGCCCATTGCTCTTTCCTACTCTCAGCCTTAACTCTTGGGCTCTCAAGCATGGTACATGCATAAAGGAATGAATGAACAGTAGCTGTCTCCCATGTGCTTCTGATTTCCAGGAAGGTTTGCACAGGCCCAAGGATGGACTGTGAGGAATGTACCTCAGTTCCAGATGGCCCCCAAGTAGGAATGGGGTACTAGGAACATGTGAAAGGCTCAGCAGGAAAGAGAGGTGATCAGAGCTCCACCTGTCACCTGATTTCCACAGCACCAACATCCAAGAGAAGTTGACTCACAGAGTCAACATGAAGGTCACCAGCTGGGCGGGGGTCCACTCATCCTGCTCACCCACCCTCCAGGTTCAAGGACAAGCTGTGCCTTTGCACACAGATGCTGAAGACTAGGGCTGCACAGACTGTCTGCTGGGCCAGACATCAGCCCTGATGCTATAAAGTGAGATGGCCTTGGTCAAGTCACTTCACCTCCCTGTGCTGCTCTTCCCCCATCTGTAACATCTCTACCAGAAGAGGTATGGAACAGGCAGGAAGACCCCGCATGTAAAACTTAACCATGCCCAATGCCCATGACCTGTGAGTGGGTGATTTGGCATGAAAAAGTAGCTAAATTGAAGACCCTGCTGAGAGCAGAATACCACATCTACCCAGGCAAAGTGGAGAATGTCTTCCTGTTTTGGTTGGAAGATGTGGCAAGTATGAATGGCCAGAGAAGACACAATAAGTATGGGAGTGGGAACATATGCCAAGGGGTGCAGGGGCCCCAGAAGCCTGAATGGGCAGGATGATGGATTCTACCCTGGAGCCTACAGCAGAACCACTATTCCACTGATGCCATGACTATTTCTGGAAGAGTCTTCCCTGCTTCTGAAGATTATGAAGCTTTCCCTTTTGTTGTACTTTGTTTTCCCAAGACAAGGTTGCACTATGTAGCCTAGGCTGGCCTCTAACTCTTGCTCCTCCCATAGTCCTTTGCTGTGTAGACTACAGTAGCCTGATGCAAGGTGGATGGAAGACACACAAGCTCCATTGGCTCCCACTGGCTCCTCTACAAACCTGTCACCAGGAGGTCCTGCTGGCTCCTCCAGCACTGACCTTCTACAGCCAACTCCTCTCCCTTCCTCACTGCCCCAGACATAATGCCCTGGTATGAAGTGACTAGCGACATCCTCCCTGCAACACTACCAGCACCTAGATGACAGAGCCCACTAGTCCACTCATCTTAATCTCCTTGCACCTAGCACAATATCCCAGAATCCAGGGCACACACCACAGTGAAGTATTCTTTAGCCTCAAGTCCTGTGAGAGGCCACCAGTTCTGCTTCCGCACATCCCTCTCAGGGACTACATGGGGGCAAGTTCAGCAGAAGAGCATACCCAGCTCAGCACCACTGTCTTTCTATGTGTTTTTAATGAGCATTTGAAGGAACAATTTCTCCAACAAGTTGAAAGGAATTTGCCTTGCCTTGGTGCCAAGTGAATGTTCAGAAGGGCCTGTGGTTCTTGGTTCCCATCCATTCACATGGACTGAATCAGCACTGAGCCTCTGCCCAAGGCCTGGAGTCTGTGGAGGCATCCTGGTAGTCAATGGCCACATATGTGGCCTAGCCTGCCTGGCCTCTTGCACATCCTGAAAAACCCACCCAGCACGAGGAAGGAGAGCTGCCTCTAGCTGCCCAGCAAGTTTTCTGCTGTTAGAATTCAGTTGGGAAATTTCTGCTGAGACCCACTGCCTCACAGTCACCATAGGCACTGTCACCAGTGACGGCAAAGTGTGGGAAGTACACAGATACTCATGTGGCGCATAAAACAGGCTATGTAGCCTAGTCCCTGAATGGTGCTCACACCAGGCAACCCAGGAGTGAGTCAGTTAACAGCCAAGGCTCACAGTGATTGGATGTCCATGACTCAGTCACCCCAAAGATGTCACGTATGGATTCTTCTTCATGGTCCAAAACGACAAGTAAGTCATCTCTGAAATATACCCAAAGAAAAGATCCCAACATGGTGACTTTTCTGGGCCATTTATATTCAGGCTTTCTAGAAATCTTGCCATCAGGACACCAAAGCATATTCTAAAGTACTGGACCCATGTGAGTCTGCACAAGTTTGGCCTTTAACTGAGTTCAGTGAAGGACCTGGTGGGCACTGACAGGTCTACACCCTGACTCAGTCCTCTCTTGAAAATTGAAGGAGTTGCTCAAATATTCCCTGGTCTTCAGCCAAAGTGGAATGAAGGAAAGTGTGTATGTCTCAACCTCATGTAAGGTCAAGATTACCATCCAACCAGCCATCGAGGAATGACATGGTGCAGGTCAGGGATGAGGCTGTGGCTGGTGGCAGCCAGGTCCACTGTGATACAGGAAACTGGTCTGGACATTTGGTCACCATCTAGCTGGTCATTGGGCCAAGCTATGCAAGGTGGTATCCTTCATTCCCATGTTCACTTATGTACAAATAAGCAAGAGAAAGTCTGCTCTACAGACATTAGTGTGGAAGGGAAAAGTCTACTTTACTGGCAGGGGTGGGGCTTCTCCTGCATGGAGAGACCATGGGTGACCCACTGCAGACAGGGGCTTCTCCTGCATGAAGGGGTCAAACGTGGCCCACTGCAAAAATGAAACCTACTCCTAGTCCACACTCGAGACAGGACAGACCTAGGATTGTCACTGCTCTTTCTAAATGACTGTGGTGGTTTGAATAGGAATAGCTCCCATAGACTCATGTGTTTGAATACTTGGCCCATAGGGAGTGGCACTACTATGAGGTATGGCCTTGTTAGAGCAAGTGTGTCACTGTGGGGGTGAGCTTTGAGGTCTCAAGTTACACCCAGTGTGGCACACAGTCTTCTTCTGCTGCCTCTAGATCAAGATGTAGAACTCTCAGCTCCTTCTCCAGCACTGTGTCTGCCTACACATTGCCATGTTTCCCATCATACCAATAATGGACTGAACCTCTGAACTATAAGCCACCCCATTAAATGTTTTCCTTTACAAGAGTTACTGTGGTCATGCTGTCTCTTCACAGTGATAGAAACCCTAACTGAGACAATGACTGAACTCCAGAAGCCCCATTCCTCAGTCCTGAGCCTCAGTTGGTGAGCTTGTTTCAATGGGACTGATGCTCTTGGTGGACTTGCCTCAGTGGGGGCTTATAAAAAGAGGGGTGATGAAGCAGGAGGTGGAGAAGGAGCTGACTCAGCTCAGAGAATACTCTTAGCAATGTAAGAGTGTGGTAGGCTGAGCTAGTTCTTAGGACCTTATGTGACAAATGGCCTTGGCAGATGTGATTAACTTAAGGATCTTGAGTTGGGAGACCACTGTGGGTTTTCTGGATGGCCCACTGACATCACAAGAGGAGGAGGGGTCTGAATCAGAGAAGACAGGAGGATGTGCCAGATGAAGGGCCAGAGTAACGAGGTCCTAATGAGGACCAAGAGCTGAGAATAGTGTCCACTGAGAACCAGTCTTATAGAGGGTCCTTGTCAATACCATCCCCAGTTACTTTCAGGTCCTCAAGGATCCTGATCTGCCCACATCTGACTGGATGTTTAATATCCTGTAGCTGTAGAAGTCCTTCCTCATTTGATTCTGGATGGTTCCAGATGGCTATATCCTGGAATCACCCATGGAGTTAGTGACCCCTTAGTGTCCAGATGTCACTCCAGATGAACTAAACAGACCTGGTGATGGGCTGTGAGCACAGTGGTTTTCAAGCTCCCTCAGCAGCCCAACATGCAGACAAGGGAGGAAAAAAAGTCTCCACTCGCTAACAGGAGGGTATGGATGAGGCTAACTGCTAGGACAGCTGACTGAGCACACTGCATCCAGACATGGGTATGCCTTCTTCAGTTTCACCCAGCCCTTTGCATGGTGACATGTTTTCAATTGAGGCCATCCACTTTCATGACAGAAGTAGACATAATACAAGAAGCCTCTCTGAGAAAGTCTGGTCCACCATCATGCTGTGAATGAGTACCATGATGGCAGTGATTGAAACCTGGGAAAATATTGGATCAGAAGGGCAGTCAGCAAGTATAACCAACCCAGATGACAACTTATTCTGTGTGTGTACATGTGTGCACATCTGTGTGTGGTATGTGTGTCCGTGTGTGGCTTTGTGTGCACATGTGTACATGTGCATGTGGAGGCCAGAGCACAACCTTGAGTCTACCTTGGTTTTTAAGACAGGGTCTCTCACTGACCAGGAGCTAGCCAATAAGCTAGACTGCTGGCCAGTGAGCTGTCTCCCTATCGAGGATCACAAGTACGTGTCACATTTTCATGTAGGTGCTGGGGAGTTGAACTTGGGTCCCCAGGCTTGTATGACAAGCACTATTATGACTGAGCCAGCTCTCCAGGCTCCCCCAAAATGCTTTAATTTGTAAATTGTCTGTGTGTGCATGTGCACATGTGTGCACACACATATGGAAGCTAGAAGACCTCCTTCCACCTTAACATGAGTTCCAGGAACTAAACTCAGTATGACAGGCTTGTGTAGTGAGTTCATTTACCCCCTGAGCCCTCTTATGGATCTGTGTTTAAAAATATCATTTAAAGGCTATCGTGGAGCCTGCCTGTGTCTGAATGGTCTTTGATACATTCACACAACACAGGTGATGCTGAGTGTTCCTACAGGAAGAGCACAGCTCACGGAGCCAAGTACACTGGCTCTCTAGTGCTTCATAGGAAGCTATCCTGATGAAATAAGGGGGGGGGCTCACCCATAGGAAGACTGCCCTTCCCTTAGGTGGCTACGTTCTCCTCTGTTTTTCCTAACATTGCAGCTTTTCTGTGGTGAGTACAGTCTTCAAGGACAGATGAAAGTGGCAGCAGTGACCTGGCCCCTGGATACATACCTTGTTTCCGATGGCCTTTTTGGGTGGGAAGTTGTAGGCTCTTACTTGCGGGAACGTGCTCTGCAGCTGGTGATGCAAAGCCCGGAACTCGGTGTACCGCCGATACACGTTCCACTCGTCATCCTTTATCCTGATGTAGACCTGCCAATGACGGAGAGAGGAAGACAGGCTGAGCCCAAGCTCCTAATGTCATCCTCACAAGGGCAGGCGATGTATCACTCTGTCCACACAGGGACCACATTGGCCTCACACCACTGGGTACCAAGCACAAAATGGGCACAGATGGCACCAATGGGCACAGGGAAAAGTCAGTGAGGCAAGTGACAGGAGAGCCCAGCAGCATAGTATGTCCCCATCAGTCTGAGCGACAGCAGGGATGCATCTTCCTGTTCACATCTGCAGCTTCCGTGCTGCCCCATGGACACCAATTCTGCAAGTCCCACAGGACTGAAGTCACGCTGACCACCACATAATAGGCCAGCACACAGTAGGAGAGCTGATCTGGGACAAAGGGAAGTGAGGGTAAGATTTTCTAGACTGCTGAGGGGCCCAGCAGAACAGAGGGTCACACCCAGGGGCATAAGCACATGCAGGGACATAACTTAATCTCAGCCAAGTAGGGACACTGCCCGGAGAACGCTCAAGATACTGCTATGGTTTATGGGCTCAGCACCTGCCAGAACACAGCACAGCTACCTGGTAAGGAAATCTGAAAAATGGAGGCTCTTTTATTTTTGAGAAAGGTTTCCCCATGCACACCTGGTTGGCCTGGAACTCCCTGTGTAGACCAGGCCAACCTCAAACTCACAAAGATCCTACTGCTCTGTCTGCTGAATGCTAGTATTAAAGGTGTGCACCACAGCTCCCAGATGATGTGTTTTAAAAATATCACTCGACCTAAGAATCATGAAGAGGGTAAAATCTCTGCATAATGACTACTGTACTTTTACTGTACTTACATAAAGCAAGGATCCCTACATCTTCAAGACCTCTTTACAGACTAATGGCAACATACATCTCTACTGTGAGTCAATCTGACTGCAATCTTCATAACATATATTTAGAAGCCAACTCTCTTTTTACTCAGTGGAAGCAAGAGCACACTTACTATTCCCCTGCTCTTCCTGAGCCTTCCACAAGGATGTTTGGCTTCTGTCCCTCCCTCCCCTACAGGCAGCCCCACCCAGTTCTACAGGCCCTGGGTTTCCACCCAGGACTCTCCAATCCATCTGTAGTGCAGACCTCAGACATGAGCTGTAGCCCCAGTGTGCATGCTCACATTCTTTACATCTGAAGCCAGGCTCTAAGCAGTAAGCCTGGCCCTCCTCCTAGGCTTTTATTGATTCATCTTTAAGAGCACCTGATGGTCTAATAAAGAACTGAATGGCCAATA
>LZPO01098312.1:0-27641 GCA_001675575.1 Neotoma lepida
TATTGGCTGGATGGCAAACTGGTGTAACTACTATGGAAATTAGTGTGAAGAATTCTAAAAAAGCTAAAAATAAATCTATCATAAGACCCAGGTATACTATTCCTTGGCATATGCCCACAGTTCTCCGCATCTTACTCCACAAATACTAGCTCAGCCATGTTCATTGCTGTTCTAGTCACAATATCTAGGAAATAAAATCAACCTAAATATTTTACAACCAATGAATGGATAATGAAAATATACTACCTATACACTATAGGATACTATTCAACTATAAAGAAAAATGAAATCATGAAATTTGCAGGTAAATGGATAGAACTAGAAAAAAATCATACTCAGTGAGGTATAACCCAAATCCAGAGAGTCAAATGTTCATATTTTATCTCATGGAGACTTTTAGCTGGCAATCTTCAGATACAAACACACAGCCTGTAGTAACTACAGAAACCAGGAAAGTAAAATGAAGCCATTTAAAGGATAGGAGGCTGGGGAGTAATAGAGAGGGAAATAGCAGGGTACAAGTGATCGGATCAGGAAACTGGAAGAAGGGCAGGTCGTCAGGGCAGCAGGGAAGGGAAGTAAGTGCAGAATAATGATGGACAGAGGGCAAAGGGGAATAGAAATATTCAGGTAATCTGATGGGGAAAATGGAAAAGGGGACTCTGTAGGGAAGGGAGAGGGAAGCAAATACAGAAGGAAAAAGGTAGGTAAAGAACAAGGATGTCTGGAAAAAACCACAAGGAATCATACTTCCATTTACCAAATAAAAAGCTGTAATACATGTATTTCCATATATAAATATAAGTACATAGTTTTAGTCATCTACCTAACTACAACAACAACAAAATACCAGACATGAGAATAAGTCTTTTGTGTTGTTGGCCAGGATTGTCCTAGAGACTCCCAACACATACAGCCTATTGCTGTTGTCCTTGGTTAACCCCTAGAGGTTCAAGGTAACTCCCTAATGCTGAAGACATCATGCATTTTGAAAATAGAGCCCAAAGGCCCCTGAGCTAGAACTGATAAGAATGACCCTTGCTGAGGACTAGCTTTCATGGTACCAGAAGGCACCAGGCAACCTTCCATAGGAAGGAGACAACCAACAGTTCTGCCCAGCTGTGATTCCTATGAACCACATCAATGACCATCATGTCATGATAGCCCTAAATGTGCAATAGTGGCATGCTTACCTTGACAGTAAGCAACAGCTCTCTAATTGGACTTACGACATATTCAATAAGAGGGAGGTCATGTNTGGTGCTGAAAACATACCTCACTATTCATCATTAGTAAAGTCATAGTTATTGAAGGAGAATCTATAGCCATTAATTTACTCAATCAGCATTATTCCTAAGAACAACCTATATACACATTGGCCCTTATACCCAGAAATAAGTGTAGTCTATAACCATCACCAAGGAAACTTCTCATACAACAGGTGGAGACCATTACAGAAAAACCAAAACTGAACAAAGAGTTGTGGAACCCAGTCCAGTGGATTAATCNAGAATACACTTCTGAACCTAAGGCTCAGGGAAACATTTCAGAAAAGGGCACAGAAAGATTCTAAGAGCCAGAATATCAGGGAGTTTGCTGTGAAATAGTGTCTCCTAGTAAATCAGAAGCTACACCCATAATGTCTCACCAACATGACTGCCCAAATTTGAGCTATACAAGGATGATACCAAAGAATATTCCAGACTGGACAGAGAAAAGCCTATGAGGCCTCAACCCTACACAAAGGACTGTAAACAGCTAGGAGAGAGAGAAGTGGCTTTCCCCAGAGAAGAGCACACTGATTGATTGTCCACTGACAAATGGTCAGCCCTGAAAACATACATACAAATGTTATACAGACTGAGCAGGTTTTGTTTAGGGATATAATATGTAGATGCATTGTTATTATAAAAACCGAGGCAATGAGTTTGAAGGAGAATGGGGATAGGTATATGGGAAGGTTTGGAGGAATGAAAGGGAGAGAAGAAATGTAATTAACCTCAAAAATAACCTCAAAAAGTAAAATAAATAAATAAATAAAGTTACAAAGAAACTCCAAAAAGAAAATCATTTTTAATGAAGCACAGACTGTAATGTGTGTGTGAACAAAAATGTTTTAAAAAGTTATTCACAATATGCAAAGAGGCCACAAACCTCAACAAGAAGAAAAATTGACAGTATCTCTATTGACTAAGATTATAAAGTAGGCAAATGAGTGTCTAAAAGGAAGTTCTCCATCATATGTCACTTGGAAAGTACAGTTTAACAAGCAATTCCNCTACCTGCCTATTGGAAGTGTTAAAAATCCACCAAAAGCTTCCGAAATATACAAAACTACTTAATTTTCAACCATTACTCATGGAAATGAAAAACAAAAACAATTTTAAATTAACAGTTTCTTTTAAAAATAATAAACACACTCTTAAGATATAATTCAGTATTCACATTATTTGACATTTAGTATTCAAACTATTTGACATTTATCACTAGAAGTTAAAATTTTATACCCCTACACACAAAAAAGAAAATCTACANGTGGATACTTATATCAGCTTTGTTCATAATTGCCAGCACTTTCAAACAGGCAAGATGACTTTCAGTACATGTGTAGATTATATGGCAACCACCAAGAAGAAACGAGCCATCCACTCCAGAAAAGACAGAGGGGGATCTGAAGTGTATGCTTGTAAATGAAAGGCACGACTCTAAAAGGGATTTATGTACTCATGCAAAATCCAGAACTATAGAGACAGAAAAGAACTGGTAGGTGCTGGGGTTATGGGTGGAGAAATGAGTATGAAAAGGAGTTTTAGAACAGTCAGACTATGCTGGATGTTACTATAATATTGCATACATGCCATTTTACATTTGTGACAATGAGGAGTGGTATAAATTTGACATTTTGGTGACAATGGTTTATCAATGGCTTGCTGGTAGTGAGGAATCTTGATGGTGTTGGCCTGGATGAACCTATGGGAATGACACACATTTAGAATGCTGCAGTTTTACTTAATGTTGCTGTAAATGTAAAATCTCTTTACGCAGGGATGAGGTGGAAAATAGGGTGCAGAGAGCCATGAAGAGCATAACCACTGCTCTCCTGAATGGTAATGATAAAACCCTACTCAAGTTCAGCAAAAGCCAGCTCACAGAATTTTATAAACTAAACCTATTCAATCACAAATACTGAAAACTTACATAGAACTAAGACATACTAACAAAATGTTTATGTACATTGCAGTATGTGCATTTCTAAATGTGTTCTTGATTTTTTAAAACATAATTCATGTGTGCCAGCATGTTCTGTAACCCTAAAATTCAAGAGGCAAAAGCAAAAACACTGAGTCTGAGACCAACCTGGGAAATATGCCAATATTACATCTCAAAAACAGCAACAAAAAAATACAGTAAAAGCAATGTTTTCTAGGGATAGAAAATATTTGCTTCCTTCAACATTCTTTTAGCAAAGACAATTTCCCCCATGAAGTAACTGCAAAGCCTGAGCAACAGTAGGTTTAAACTATTGGGCTCTGTGAGTCAGGCAAATGCCCAGGGTTATGTGAGCAATGGGGCAGCAGACATGAGTACAACCTGCTCAGTAAAACAGGACGTTCACAGGCCAAGGTCTACCTGCAGGGACACTGAGGATCAGAAGAAAATTAAATCTGTTCTCTTGCCGAAAAGCAGGGCAAGGTGACATGTTTTGCTTTGCTTTGCTCTTGGTTAAGGAATAAGAGTTTCTGTTTTTAAAGAAAAAGGAAGGAAATTTGAGAGAGATACATCTCAGAGTTAAGAAACACAATAAATCTTTAACCAGGACAATATCATCTTAAGAATCTACCCTTGAATAAGCAGCAGGAGAACTGCATATAGCCATGGAACAACTATATTTAAATCAGCTAGACAGCGATGACAGATCAGCTTTACAGAATAGCAGGTCGTCTGTCAGCAGACGTCTCAATCCACAGTCAGAAAGCGCTGGAATATCACTCCAGGAATCTGAGTGAATGTATACCGATGGATGCTTGTATGAAAAGGCAGTTATCGTTGAAGAATGAGTATTTCCAGGCAAACAAAATTCAAACACAGTATCACCTTATTATAGGACTTAAGGGAAGTCCTGTAGATTGAGAATTGCTGGAAGATTCTAGAAGAGAAATACTACAATTCTAAGTCTGATTTATTTGTAATGCCTTAGAGATCTTTAGGCTTTCTCACNTACTGTAATAGCTAAGTACAGTTCTATGGACTTGACTAGCAGAGATTATTTTTGCAAGTTTTACAGGAAATGAAATTGTGCACANTGAAGACAAAATAGCTAAAATTAAGAACTAGTTTTGTTCCTCCATCTGGGAAACAACTCAGTCTTTTGACTGTGCTTATTGGAACAATGTGCTGTGAGATGTTTTGTGTAGTTAGTGTGTGCATGTGCCAATTTCAAACATAGAAACACAACTGTTGTTACAGATTTTATAGTATATATCCTATAAAATAATCATGAGTTTATTGAAGTGCAGGAGTTATAAAACAAGATGAGTGGCTCTTTTTTTTTAAAAAAAAAAAAACAAGATTTTATTTTTCAGCTTTCTGTATAGGTGCCTGTATGTGGATTTTTGCACATGAGCACAGTATCTGGGCAGGCCCGAAGAGGGTATTAGATCTCATGGAGTAGGATTTACATTACCTGTGTACCATCTGACATGGGTAATGGGGAGCAAACTTGGATCCTCTGGAAGAGGACCAGGTGCACTTAACCACTGACCACCTCTCCAGCTGCCAAGTTCATTTGCTCCTTGATTTTATATCATATGTGATTATTAAGACTTTCAGCTTGTTGACTATGTTAAACTCTCACAGGTATTATCAGTGTTAACACTTCATACTAACTGTCTAGTCCCAATTTATGTTAGGAATGCTGAAGCTCAGAGAAATGAATGTGTCGCCCCAGGTGATGTGTCTACAAAACAGCAATAGATAAACTAACAGATACAGNGTAGCCTGGATCACTTCATTAAGCTAGGACACCTCAGAAAGAGACATGAGCCTAACCAAGGACCCAAAGATGTATGTGAATCATTAGGACATACTTAGTGTATAAGACAGAGACTATATTATATGTTATAATAATGAAAAACAACTCAAAATATTTTAACTGAAATAAAATAGAAATTGATTGCTCTCTGCAGCATGGCAGGTCTGGCACCTGGAACACATTTGCCAGACCTTTCCAAGACACTGATATCTTCGAGCATGTAGCAAACACAGAAGAGAAGATAGGAATGAGCAGTGTCCACTGTTCTCACTGTTCACTATGGCCTGAATACCATCTTACAACTGCAGGGAGAAGCAAAGCTGAGGAATGCAGTCAGGTGTTCCATGGGGCCGGGGCTTAGTCAGCTAAATATTTGCTTTGCAAGTACAAAGACCCAAGTTTGATCCCCAGAATCTGTTTTCCAAAATGGGCATGGTGGTACAGGTTTATGTTCTGAGTACTGGGAGGCAGAGACAGGCAGAATCCAGTGCTCACTGGTCAAGTAGCTTGACTACTTGGCAAATTATGGGACAATGGGAGATTCTGTTTAAAAAAAAATGTGGATAGCTCCTGACAATCCAACAACAATCCAAGGTTGTCTTAAGAAGTTCACATGCATACATGCGTGTGCACACACTTTAGAGAGGATGGGCAACAGGCAGCCAAGTGCCCAGCTGAAATCCAAAATGTGCTGTTACTCAAAAGGATGAAAAGAATGAAGATGGAGGACAATTTGGAAGTCCCTGCCACATTTACTATAAAAATCTATTAGAAATGCAGGATACATACAAAGGAGGATACATGATAAGACAAAAAAAGAAAAGCAGGTTGAAATCCAACAGGAGAGAATCAAATGCTTAGGTAGAGAAAACTGTTCAGTGAAATAGTTAATGAGAGACCCCCCCCTTAAAAATACTTAAATAATACATAGAGAAAGTACAAAAATTATAAATGTACAGAAGGTTGTGAAATTATGTAAAGTAAGTACACACATGCAAGGAGCACTCAGGCCAGTTAACATAATAGTAGTCTTCACAAACTTCCTATGGCTATGCCTGGTCGTAGCCCATGCTTTCCTAGCCCGAGACAACAACTACCTCACTGTTCAACACAGAGTGCTGATGTCCCACTGTTATGTCATGTGTTGTATCATACACCAGTTTTATTAAATTATCTACCATAATTACTCTTTGTTCTCAAGGTAAGCATTAGAGAGGCCTCTTATTTTCAGCTATCAGAAATAATACTATTGCAGTATTTTTCTCTGCTTCTTACCTATTGCTTTTGAATATTGCCCCAGTTAGGGTTCCTGTTGCTGTGATGAAACACCATGACCAAAAGCAAGTTGGGGAAGAAAGGGTTTATTTGGCTTATACTTCTACATTCATAGTCCACCATTAAAGGAAGTCAGGGTAGGAACCTGGAGGGTNGAGCCTGANGCAGAGGCCATGGAGGGATGCCGTGTACTGGCTTGCTCTTCAAGGATTGCTCAGCCTGCTTTCTATAAAGAACCCAGAACCACCAGCCCAAAGGTGTTCCCACCCACAAGGGGCTGGGCTCTCCCACACTGTTCACTAATTTTAAAAAAGCCTTATATGTGTGTCTGCTCACAGCCAGATGTCTGTAGGCATTTTCTCAACTGAGGTTTCCTCCTCTCAGATAGAACTATAGCTTGTGTCTAGTTGAAACAAAAGCAGCCAGCACAAATGCCCAGTCAAATAGGAAAGTTTCTTCAAAAGGTATGTGTACATATTTAGCTTTTTTAAAGATATTTTCCAGTAACTTTTCATTTTTCTTTTTATTGAAAATAGATTTTTTTCTCACATAATATATACTGATTACAATTTCTTCTCCCTCTACTCCTCTCAGTTCCTCCCCACCCCCACTCCCATCTGNATCTACTCCCCTTCTGTCTTGCATTACAAAACAAACAGGATTCTAAGGGACAATAGTAAAATATAAGGGACAATATAAAATATAATGTATATAAAATATAATAAGATTAAACAAAAACTAACACATCAGAGTGGGACAAGACAAACAGAAGGAAAAGTGCCCAAGAGAAGACAACAGAATCTGAGACTCACTCATTCACACACTCAGATATCCCATAAAAACACTAAGGTGAAAGATATAATCTATATGCAGGGGGCCTGCTGCAGACCCATGCTTGCTGCTTCAGTCTCCCTGAGTTCATGTGAACTTTAATCATGTTGACGTAGACGGCCTTGTTTTCTTGGTGCTCTCCATCCCCTCTGGCTTTTATAATCTTCTAAAGATTATTTTTTAATGCATATGAGCCTGTAGAGGCCAGAAAAGATTGTCAGATCCCCTGGAAATTGAGTTATAGGTAGTTGTGTACTGCTATGTGGGTGTTGGGAACTGGACCTAGGTCCTCCATAAGAGCAGCAAGTGCTCTTACACACTGAGCATCTCTCAGGCCCTGTATTTGACTTTTATATATGATGTTGAGGAGTTTGTTCAAGTGGCCATGTCAATTTACTGTCCCTGTAACAATAAGTGCACATTCTCCTTGTTCAACATTCCTATCAACACTTGGGATGTCAATCATTCTGCCATTCTCCAACGGGAATGATAATGTCATTCAATCATTCTGCCATTCTCTGATGGCATGTTGACTTCAATTGCCTTCTCTGACAACTTGAGGTTGAGGAGAAGATCAGGAATTATCTGTATTCANAATTGGCACAGACCTTGCCTTCCAAATTTCTCCTTGTACATTGCCAGTTTTTAACTGGTCTTTTCCTTGNTTACATGCATTCTTTAAACCAGCTGCATATTAATTCCATGCCAGCTTTTCACTTTATGAGTAAGATTTTTAATTTTTGTCTNAAAGATGTTAAGAATAGCTTTATATTCTGACAAAAATCAATCTTCCCTAAATATCCTGCAGATGGGCCAACCGCAGTGGCACAGGCCCATAACACTAGCACTTGGTGAGCTCCTTACCAGCCTGAGTTATACAGGGAGGCTCTGGCTCAAAAATAAGTGAAATCTGAATGGAACTATATTTAAATTGATTGTGTGTGTGTGTGTGTGTGTGTGTGTGTATGTGTGTGTGTGTGTGTCTTTGCATGCACACATGTGCACGCACATGATGTGTATATTTATTCATTGGATAAAAATCAATGAAAAAATATTTAGATAGAAAGTATAATCATTTTAAAGATAAAGTTGAGACTTTATTTAGGATTAATTCATCAATTTATTCTGANGACACAGAGAAGNCTTGAAAACTGATTGTAAAATGATGAGAGATTCCTTAACTAGACAGCCATACTGTCAGATGTCAAGACGGAAACTGAAGAAGAACTCAGCTTACAGTGAAACCAGCAAAACATGAAGACCAGCACACAGCACTGGGGCNTAGGTTTCCTTGCTTTGTTATTATTATTTGGCATCTTATCTTCCCTACATGATTGAAAATTGCTTCTCCACTTTCCTTTCTATCACTAACAAGAAAATAAAGTAGTCNCAAAGAAAAGCCAATTAAAATCAATAAGAAACAGAAAATATTTTCTTAAACAAAATTTTCCCCAGAACAGGAAGCTTGAAGATGTGACCATCCCAATAACAATCCTCCCCAACNACACTCAAGCTGTGGCTCTCTCCCTACTCATTTTCTGCATGTTGGTTGTAAGTTGAATGTAGATGCTGGAGCCTCTTCCAGGTGATCTTACTGAGATGCTTCCTAGAGTGGGATTCTGGGTGCGCTGTCATTCTTCCAAGCACCAAGCTCATCTACTAACATAAATTGGCACCTATCATGAATAGGTCCANGCTGTTTCATTCTGGAGCCCATTTTCTTCACTATTGTCCTCTACCTTCTTTTGGGCATGTATTGTGTGATTACCATTGAGAGAACCCTAAGAGACTAAGAATCATAACCATCAGAGTTCTGTGGTAGGGATCTAGGATGTAGAAAGCTCCATATGGCGTGGAGTCTTCTAAGGACTAAAATGAGATGAAGACACAACAGTGGGTGACAAGGAAGAAAGATCACTAAAAATATCACCTGTCTGTTCCCTCCCTCACTGCCCCCTCCACGTCCCTCTCTGANATCCATGGAAAAGCTCCATCATCCTTCACTTCTCCATGTCCAAATTCTCACCTTTCTAATTCAGTCTCCACCCTAAAGCCAGATGATCTCTGAANATGCTGGAACAATTCCTACTACCCTTCTTAGAAACATCCTCTGCCTCCCCATTGCACAGAGGAAGAAACTCAAAATTGTTGANGCCCTCAAAGTCCTCAAAAGCCATCTCCTGCCCTCCCACCCCTACCANACCCATTTCCCCTTCTCACTACTTTAGTTCTATCCTTTAAAGCCAACCAACCCTTCCTTATATACAGTGGCTTGATAGAATGCCTCCAAAGGTAAGATGTTCACCAATGGGCATTGAGAGGGGATGAGGTCAGTGGGGCTCTTCTGCTTTAAATGGAATTAGATTTTCTTCCCACAANAATTTTCAGAGGGCAAAGGTCTTACTCTGCATTCCCTTCTGTCTTTTACCACATGATAACATAGTGTTCTCTCCCTCTGGAGGATATACAATCCTTACCAGACACAAAATACCAAGGCTGTAATCATGGACTTTCAACTTAGGAAAAGTGANAATTTTCTTTTATTTTATTTAAAAAACATCCAGCCTATGAAAATCTGTCATAACAGCTGAATGGACTAAGGTACCTCCGTGAGATTTTTGTCATTACTTTTCCCTCTACCTGACAATTCTTTTTCCAACAACTTCCATGTTTGAATTTTTCTCATCCTCATCCCAACACATAAGCCTGTTGTGTCTAAAGCATCCTCCCAACTTGTCTTTAACACATGCTATCCAGTTCACTTCTGCATTCGAGGAGAAAAGCTGTAACTTAAGCACACAGCTATAAATGTACCACTTTCTAAGCTGCTGGAGTGAGGCATCAAGACACTATTTTCCTTCTGCATGCAAAATATCAATACGAAAGTCTGATAAGATCAAATGAATCAACAAGTAGTCTCATGTAGCTGATCTTAGGTGACCAGTACTTCCTGAGATCCTTAAGTGAGACACAAAATAGAGTGAAAGCAGCCACTTTCTACACATACACAGCTTAGTGATTGGCAGGTTGACCTTGAGATGGATACGGGAAAGAAAATGTTTTACAAGCACGTAGTCTAAAGTTCAGAAAAGTCTTCAGAAGATAGCACAGATTTAGTAGGAAAAAGAACAAGATGGCAGATGAAAGAGGAAGCCCTGAAAAATATTCATAATGAAAAAAATAAAACTAGGAGAAGGTAAAGATGCAGCATTGAGAGGGAAAGAGTGCAGCCAAGATGGCGGATCAAAAACATTTAACAGCGTCTCTGCACTTCAGAAGTGAAACCATCAGAAAACAGCTTCTTGGTGAAGTGAGTGATACATAGAACATGCAAACACAGATGGGACAGACACAGATGGGACACACACTGCCTACAAGAGATCCAGCGACCGTTATCAAAACACAGGATAAAAAAGAATGCACCGACCAAGAAGCTGAGACAGAACAGGGAAGGGCCAACAGATAGGTGAAAAGAGAGAGAGAGAGAGACTAAAAATCTTATTCAATAAAATATACACAGTTTTAAAAATTTATAGATATGGGGTTGGGGGCTATGTTCCTGCAAGTGCAGGTGCTCANGGAGGTAAAAAGAGGGTGTTGGATCCCCTGAAGCTGGAGTTACTGGCAGTTGTGAGCTACCTGACAGGGATACTGGGAACCAAACTCAGTATGCACTTTTGTTCACTGGACCACCTCTTTAGTCCCAGAACTTGAAATTGTAGCCAGTGAGATAAAGCAAGAAAAATAAGTAAAAGGGATACAAATGACTAATGAAGAGGTAAATTTATTCAGACAATATGAAGCTATCCAATAACAAGATACTAAGGACACCACCAAAATATTTTTAGATCTGCTAAAGAAATTCTACCAACTTATCACCAAAATGAATATATAATAATCAGCAGTTTCTTAATAAACAAAAATAATGACTGCACTGAGGATGAATTTGGTATATATCCAAGGAAATGAACACCATCATTTAACAGAAATACCTGGATATTCATGTATATTGCATCACTGTTCACAACAGCCCAGTCATGGAATATTCTAGGAAAATGGAAGACTGGATAAATAAATTGTGTCATATAGTCAGTCACATGTAGGATTAACTAATCATAAATAACAGTGAAACCATGTCATTTTCAGAAAAATAAAGAGAAATCACCATGTTAGGTGATAGAGACCTGAGTCAGACCAGCATTGCATGTTTTCTCTCACATGTGGAATCCAGAAGAAAAAAGGACACAAATAGAGAAGCCAAACTATTAGTAAGAATGAAGATATTTGGGAAGGGAGGAGGAAAGAGATGATAATGGAAGGTGAATATGATAAAAGTTTCACATATATTCTAAAAGTGTTAAAATGAAATCCACTATTTGTACTATTAATTTTTACTAATAAAATATGTAGAGGAAAAAAGGAGCCTTCTCAATTACACAGAAATATCTGTGTATTGACTTTTCCATAAATCACTCTAGCCTCCCCTTTTCCTTTATGTTTTATGAGGATCTACAAATCACATCTTGGTTATAAGCTGATAAGGAAACTATTATTAATGAAAGGAGGAGGAGGAGGAGGCTGGGAAGGAAACCGCACAAAGCCTCAGTTAAATGAGTACCAGGAAAAAAATGCAAGAGGCTTCAAAGGAAAATTAAAGGTTGTATCAAGAAAGTCTCATCCTTAGGATTAAGAAATGTGGCAAAGGGGGCATTTGTTTTGGGTTTCTTCGGGAAACCCTGGGTACATTTTGAATGAAAAGAAAGTCAAAGCCACTTCAAGTAAATCAAGTCATAGTTTCACCTGGGGCTTGGACTATATCAGAATCTTTCAGTAGCTTTGAGGCCCTCATGACAGAAAGCGTGGCCAAAGTTATTAAGTGTCCCAACTATCAGGTTTTAGAAAGAAACATCCATCCTCCATTGCTAGGATTCTTCTGAAGAGTAAGTATAAAAGCCCAGTTGAAAAGGATGATCTATTCAAAACTATAGATCTATTCAAGAAACTCTTAATTATCAGAACCTGAAGCTCCTAGGATGCTCTCTTGAAATGAAAGCTGTCTGCATACACATGGCATGGGAAAGTAATCTGAAAAGCCAATGGTTCTGACCAAGGCAGTTCATAGCCCGCCAGGCTAAGGCTGGCAACTGAAGGTCACAGATGGCTCCACTTGTCTCAGCAGGACCCCTTTTGCTGAGTGTAGTCACACTGGTCATCAGTAGAGATGCATCCATGCACTAGATTTTGCTCTTGAGCTGACTGTGATCAGTCTGGACTGTTTAATCCAAAGGCAGAGTCCTCTGACCCTTATCGCTACCCCCACCAATTGAAAATGTCAAAAGCAGTCCCAAACAGAGAAGGAATAGAGTCCAGAAAAGAGAGGCTACTACATTAAGTGTGGAATTGAAAGTAGTCCAGCAAAGGAACTTCTAACCATTCTACTCTTTATCTTCCAGGAACCCCTGATATTCTGACACAAAACAGCGTCAATTATTTGTCAATAAAAACAAACAAGCAAACAAACCCCTTTTGACTGGTGCATAGTGACAAGAAGACAGCCCTATAAATATAATCCATTTTGATTAATGAAACTGGGGATTTCACGTATATGCTGTAATGAAGCAAGGAGGAAGACAGGAAGTGGGGGGAGTCGAACTGAGGGGAAGAGAAGGAAGGAAGAGGCAAGGAAAGAAGGAAGGGAAGGAGGGAGGGAAAGAGGGAAGAAAGTTAGGCAGGCAGGCCGGCTGTTAAAATATCTTGATGGTTAAGCATGGCCCAAGACATTGTTTCAAGGAATTAAACGCTGCATGCTGACAGGAAAGATGTAGCAGGCAGAATAAAAGGAACCATGTTATTTTCCCCCTCTAAACTCTTTATCATAAAAGATGCCAAGGTATAAAAATCAGAATGAAAAGCCGAATAAAAAAGGTGTGGAGGAGAGACCAGCTCGTTCTGGACTTCTGCCCTCTCACTTCCTGCCTGTGGGAGGCTGACTGTGGCAGCTGCTGGTTTTGAGTTCCTGGAAGAGGCGCTGAGGCAAAAGAGGGCTTAGGTTGTTTCTTCTTGAGTGGCTGTGGCTGCTGCAGCTGGTACTGGTGAGGTTGCCCTGGCGGTCTCCATGGCAACAAGGGAGGGGGCTGGGAGGACCAAAGCCTGCACCAGTAGGCCGGGCTTCGCCTCTGTGGGCCTCCAGGGCATGCTTGGTACTAGTCATTCCACCAGGGGGAGCTGCGCTGCAGCCTGGGGTCCCGCAGCCTCAAACAGAGAGGTTGCCATAGCAATAGCTGGGCGGGAGAAGGCCTAGACACTTCCTGCAGGTTTTAGGACACAGTGTCCTAGGTACCCAGGCGTGGATGAGATCAGAGCCCCCTTTAAGCGCTGCTGGGCCTTTGGGGCCCTCAGACACCCAAGAAAACCTAAAGCCTGACCAGGCTGCTGCTGAATCTAGCATCTCAGTAGCTCCAATCTCTTGGGCAGCCTTGCACCCCTTTCCTGCAGAGCCTGCTGAACAGGATTTCAGTGTGGCATAAAGTACACATCACCAGGCCCTGTCACTACAGAAATGTGCCCCACCCTAGCTGCCTCTAGTTCAGCAAGGCCAAGGCCACCTGTGGGACAGCACAGAATGTCTGGGGTCTCTCTGATACCTCCTTGGCCAGAAGCAGCTGAGTCGACCCCTTCACTCTCTTCAGGTGTTTGTTAACCCCAAGATCTACCCTTTCTCTGTTTTTTTTTCTGGAATCTGGGAGTGAAGGGTCAAAAGGGTGATTTATACATATCGGACAGGGACAGCGCAGACTTTGTTGGCGCCGCCACCCACCTACCACCCCCACCTCCCTCAGGTCTGCAGCTTAACTAGTCCCAGCCTTTCAGCTGCTTAGGGCCTGGGGCCTTCCCTCCCATTCCTGGCCTGATAAATCAAGTACTTGGTAGAAGCATCACAAAAGGACAATTCAAATTTCCATACAGAAGGGTGGGGCTGTAGCTCAGGGGTAGAGTGTCTATCCCTCAGGCATCACACTTAACTGCCAAAATACATACAGAGAGTAATGTGGCTTAGAACCTAAAAGATTTAAAAGGTAATTCTTTACTACAGCCTGTTTAGGTAGGTAGCTACATCCACGGGGAAACGTGTTCTTTGCTTTCAAAATCATCATCAGATGGCATCAGGAGTCGGAATAGTGGCTCAAACCATAACCCTAGTGCTTGAAAAGCTGAACCAAGAAGGAATGCTAAGAGTTTGAGGTTACATGGTGAGTTCCAGGCTAGCCTGGGTTACAATGTGAGACTATCTCTAGCCCAACTTTCCCACGCTGCCAGGTTTGGAAGGATACAAACACTATTGTACACACATGTACGTGTACACACACACACACACACACACACATACACACATGCATACACACACTTCAAATAAGCACTTTAAAATTCTCTACTTGAAATTTTTGAGAGAAGTTTTTCGTTAATGGACAATGTGAAACTGCCATCTTCTAGAGCAACAGCTAACAATTTCCTGTTGTAACCTGGATTATTGATAATAAAAGCTTCTNCAATCTTTTAATGCAATGCTTAAAAATTTTTAAGAGAGAAACATCTCTGAATGCACACTGCATAATTGGTTTTCTAGGTATTCATGAAAATGCCTGAAGAATCCAGTGTGGGGTTAGATGACTGCTTCTTTCTAGTACCTAGAACAAAGTCGATCACTATCTGGAAAAATGTCACAGAGAAACAAAAGCACTTGCTAAACTGAATTAAGTATAAGAGTTTGCTTAGGAAATGCCAGTGGTTTCACACACACACACACTCACACACACACACACACACACACACACACACACACACACACACAGAGCGGTAAAGGCAAATATTTGGACACTAAACCATAAAGTATCATTGAAGTAGATTTTTAAGTTTGATACATTCCTTAAATATGAACTGATTGTTAACACGAATATTTCTTGCTATATTTGTTCTGAAATGTCCAGTTTTATAAGGTGATCAATTTACAGGTTCTTCTGAAGTTTCATCTTAGAAATTAACAAAGAATATGCATCTTAAATCATTTTCCAAATTGCTTAATTATTTTCACACTGGCAGAAGTCTTCCTACTCTCTCTTCAGTAATATTACCCTCAATTGCCAAATTTGCTGTATTGGCCATATTGGGAAATGTGAGTTTGTATTTCTCCTTTGAGATGACTCTGTGTATTAGCCACAGACTGTGTCTATTGACATTGAAAGCTTTGTCTTATGTCCCCAGGTTCTCATGGAGAATTGCAAACAATTAGAGAGCCTCCTGTTCCAGAGTGCAGAGGTTTTATAAAATGAGATGGTAAATGGAAAAGGTCTCAGCCTTCTGTGGGGCTTCCTGTGACATTTGAAAGTTTCTGCTTGTAGGAGAAAGTTTTGTCCGGGTCCCGCCAGGCCCCATGTTGCCACAGCCACTTATAAAATAATTACTCAGAAGCTTATATTAATTATAACTCCTTGGCCATTAGCTCAGGCTTATTACTGACTAGCTCTTATACTTAAACTCAGTATTAATCTATATATTGCCACTTGTTCCATGGCTTTACTTGCATCCCATTACATGTTGCTCCTTAGGCAGCTGGCTGGCGTCTCCTGACTCAGCTTTCCTCTTCCAGAATTCTCCTTGTCTGCTTATCCCGCCTATACTTTCTGCCTGGCTACTGGCCGATAAGCATTTTATTTATCAACCAATCAGAGCAACACATATTCACAGTGTACAGAATTTCCCCCTTTTTTTTCTATTTAAAAGGAAGGTTTTAACTTTAACATAGTAAAATTACATAAAACATAACAGTTATCCTGCAAGAATTACAGCTACAATATCTAGTCTATTTGTATTTGGCAAAATTAAAGAAAATATTCTATCTATCCTATATTTGTGAGTCTAAAGTTTTATATCTAATTTATCTTTCATCATTATTTGTATTTGGCAAAATTAAAGAAAATACTCTATCTATCCTATATTTGTGAGTCTAAAGTTTCATATTTAATTTATCTTTTATCATAACCAAGGAAAATTATAACTATCTAGTCTTCAACTACATCAAAGACCTCAGAAGGATATAATAATACCTGAGAAACAGAAGGATGCAAGCAACTTTCTGGAGTCTTGTGAGAGTAGACAGAGACAGCTAGCAGCCTGGACAGTCACCTAGAGTTCTTCTTTAATATTGGGGCATCCATTCTTCAGCCTACAGGCCTAGAGTCAATCATGTCCTGTAAAATGTCTGGCAGTTTCCTCTGCGAAGCANGAACCTGAAGGACCATCTTGTCTTGCAAAGTTCAGTGGTCACCTTCCTATGGATCCTGCATGTCTAGTTGATACAACATTTTTTCAAGCAGTCCAGGCAAGAACAGTTTCTTGCCCAAATGGTTATTTTTGCCAAGAAGAAGGCTATTTTGTTAACTCATTTTTTTGGAAGTCACTTGTTTGCACTTCCTGTTTTACTAGGTAATATTATTTCCTTCTCAGGTTTCTGAGGGAGTTGAAGATTAGATAGTTACAGTTATAGTTTTCCTTGTTAAGAAATTTCAGGAAAGAAACTCACTAAGAGGTGTAAAGCATATAGATTTGAAAGATACCATAAGATAGTTTTCTGTTAGTAATATAAGTTAGGATAGAAAGTGAATTAGGTACATTTTGGACTTACAAAAATAGGATAGATAACAGAATGTTTTCTCTGAATTTGTCAAATGCAAATGGACTAGGCATTATTGATGTATTTATTGCTAGTATATATATAGTATATAATTATTGTACTAATTATATATAGTTTTTCTTTAGTTTATTTTTATTTTTATTAGACAAAAAGGGGAAATATGGTGNTATTTTATCTGTGCCCCCCAATAAAATTTATCTGAGGGTCAGAGGAAAAAGGTCAGCCACTAGTAGTAAAAACAGAAGTCATGCAATGTTAGCACACACCCTTAATCCGTCTGGATCTCTGTGAGTTCAAGGTCACACTAGGGGACAGAGCCAAGCTTGGTAACACATGCCTTTAATCCCAGCATCAACCATAGAGGTCTGTAGGTCTGTACAGACAGATAGGAAGTGACAGATCTGGGCAGGTAGAGGAAGTGATGTAGCTGGGCTGAGAGAACCAGCTGGAGAACAGAACAGAAAAGGCATAAAAAGCCTGCTTAGACAGGAAGTCACTCTCTTTGGAAGCAGCGGCATTGGTGAGGTGAGGTAGCTGGTGGCTGTCCCTAATTCCTCTGATCTCTGTCAGATTTTTACCCCTATTTCTGATTCCATGTTTTTTATTAATAAGACCATTTAGAAATTCGTCTTACATCTGCTCTTCATGTGTTTCCCTTGTTCAGAACTTTACAGCAGAATGGAATACTTTTAGACAGGTCCTGGGTGTTTGCGTCTCCACGTACTGTTTGTTCCTGGAGACACAAACAAGTGAACACGATTCATGTGTGGAGTTGTATGACTGTAATTCCACCATACAGGAGCCTGGGGCAGTAGGAGCTCAGTGCAGCCTAGTCTGTATTACTTAGTGATGCCTTGTCTTGAGCAAAACTAAACAAGACCTATGTATCTATACTGTGTGTATAGCATAACACAAATTCTCATGAAAGTTCTCAAAATAAATTATCTAACATGAGTGTGTATTATAATTGAAGAGATTGGAAAAAGGAAAGTATATTTAAATATGTTAATCTAGTAGCAGATACCAAATACTCATTACCTAATTTTTACTAATAGCAGGCACCTGTCAGTAATCAGTAGTGGTATTCTTTTCCTCTTTACTTTTCAAGAAATCTGCAGTAAGAAGGTATTTGGATAATAATATAATGTAATGGATATAGCATTATAATTATACCATTATAATTAATGGTATATCTTTATAACACTTGATATTTATGCTTTTAAAAGCAGATTATAAACTTTCAATGTATTAATTGTGACAAACAATAATATAGTAATTTATNTAAGAATAAATTGTACTGTGTATTACCAAGTACTGTGTTTATAGTACTTGGAGACCCAAACACCCAGGACCTATCTGAAAGCATGTTAGTCTGCTGTAAAGTTCTGAACAAAGGAAACACATGAGGAGCAGAATGCTCAGCAAACCTTTCAAATGTCACAGGAAGCCCCTCAGAAGGCTGATCCCCATCACTCACTTAAAAAGCCAGACGCAGTGGAGCAGGCCTGCAATCCAAGCCTGGGGAGGCAGAGACAAGAACATCTGGGGTTTTACTGCCCAATCCATCTAGTCATTCTCTGAACTGCAATCCTATCTCAAAAGGATAAGGTGGAGAGCAATTGAGGAAGACACCTATGATGATAGCTAACCTCCATGTATATTCACACAAAGGAACATATACCCATTCAGTATGAATATGCACAGGGATAATGCTTTTTTGCATTGTGTGACAGAAAATACTCAAAAGTTAATAATATCTAATCCTCATTTTATAGTACTTCCTATTTCCTCTTCTTTCTTCCAGCAAAGGCTTCAGATTATTGATGACTACAAAAATACATAATCTTCATTTTGCTTGTCATTTTTGGTTAGTACATTACTCTTGCTTCCATATTGCTTCATGTATATATATTTTTTTCTCTCTCAATCTTNGTCGGATGCTCCCTGAGACAGTAAGTTTAATTTAATGCCCCAAATTTTCCATTGTAAGAACTTACATGTATGCTTTGGTTATTTTCCCCCCCAAGGGGTATTATTAAGAGAAAAAAAATGTAGTTTCCTCTGTAGAACCATTTGGTAGACTTGGCTGGTGAAGAAAAAAAATACAACTGATTTAGGCTTCATCTTGAAATAGGGAAGTGACTTGCAATTAATTCACTGGCATGGACCAGGTGAGAACCCAANTGAACAACTGTACCACCAATCTGTGCTGTTACCACAGAATTTCAAGTAGGAACAAAATAGAGTTTCTAGATTATTCGCTGTGTTCTCCTCTAAGTAGTGATAGCCAAATCCCTGGATGATCACAGTCTGGGCCGTTAAGTACAATTTAATTAACAGAGGAAATTAGAGCAGATGACAGTTGGATCTAGAATGAAGGGGATGCTAACATTCCTCTAGCTGTGCCTCTATCTCCTTAGTGAATTAAAGGCATTCTAATTGACAGATGTTTGAATATAGTCACAAACAAAAGTCAGAAACATTAGCTATTAGTCACCAATGCAAATTCTACTTTAACCATCCCTTCCTGGAGTAAAACTTTATAACTATATGTTAGTCTTAATCAGAATTATTCTTTCCATTCCTAAATAGCAAGAGAGTTCTTAAATATTTCCTAATCTTAAGTCATTTGGTAGAAAAGCCCAGTAGGACACCCTGATGCCAGAAGCAAGGTGTTTTATCATAAACACACAAACTTTGAAAGTGGTACTTACTCTTTATTCAGACTTATCTTCTCTGTGTAACCACTCTGCTTCTAGTTGAAAATGAACGAGGCATTTTGATAACTGTGTTGCTGTAGGCATTAGCCTCCTGATTAATATAAAATATAAAACTGACTTAAACTTCTATTCAGTTACACATACTTTCATTCCATCCTACAAGGATGCTGTTCTTTCGTTATCCACCCACTCACTTCTTTCATATCTTGGTGAGTGGTGCTGCATTGGGCTGCATGGCTCTCTCTCTTCAGTACTAGTTTCAATTTCTTTGGACATGTAAAGATGGGATTCTTGAAGTGTATTTGTCTCTCTAGTTGTCTCAGGAGCCTCCACGCTCCTCTCCATAATGGATGTGAATTTTGTTGCATGTGCATAAAATCATTGTACAGTGTTTATGTATAGCAGATCATATTGTATATTTATTTTTCATTTATTATTTTGCATAAATAAAATAGCATATCTTAATTACTTATTAGGAAAAACAGAAATGTTTTGTTAAGGAAAAAAATCAGAGCCAGGTGGTAGTGGTTCATGCCTTTAATCCTAGTACTCAGGAGGCTAAGGAAGATGGATCTCTGTGAGTTCAAGACCAGTCTGGTCTACAAAATGAGTTCCAGGACAGCCAGGACTATTACATAGAGAAACTCTGTCTCAAAAAAACAACAACAAAAAAATCAGTGTCTGCCTGTATATACCAAATAAATGTTGAAAGAACATGTTAAGAACATAGTGACTAACACACCATGGAGATCCCTATATCTTGATATGTCCCAGCCAATGCCAGTGTTACATGGATTTCCAAATAGTATGTCTTTGCCACACTCACAGAGTCTGCAGATGTGTGAATATCTGCTGTTTTTACTAAGGGAAGCATCCTTTCAGTAAATGGTATGTTTGTCCTTTTCAGTGTGAATGGTAATATCCACTGCAACTTCAATTATAATTGCTCACAACTACTTTGCGATCATTTCTTCAATGTCAATTTTATTTTATCAAGTCCCGAGAAATAGGCTAATAAGTACAACATCATACAACAGTTGGGAGAGTGGATACTGGCTAGAGAAATAGGCTAGTGAGTACAACATCATACAACAGTTNGGAGAGTGGGTACTGGCTAGAGAAATAGGCTAGTGAGTACAACATCATACAACAGTTGGGAGAGTGGATATTGGCTAGCACATTGTCTCTTATCATTCACTTAGCATAGCACATCCTGTCATGCTGCTGGCCCCTCTAGTGGGAGTGGACTTGACAATGAAAAATGTGGACAGATTTTGCCGACTATAAGATGGAAGTTCAGGGCCAGCAGGACAGTTCAGTGGATGAAGTCAAACACCACTAAGTCTGACGATCTGAGTTTGAGTCTCAGAATCCACAGGGTTCAAGCATAAGTTCAGGAAAAAAGCTGATAAGAATGGGGAAATTGTTGGTTTAATTTGCCCTCCTGCTGTTCTGTAACTCTGCAGTAGCCTTGAAAAATGGACAGCTGTGTTCCTGCAGCCTTGTAAATAAGAACAAAGCTGAAAATTTTATGAAGCCTCAGCTCCAAGGCCCTGTTGTCTGTTTTACCNGTCCTCTGGTCCCTGGAAACACACTCAGGACTCATCCATGTGAAAGCCTTCTCCTTTATCGCCATTTGTGGAAACAAACTGTGAGAAACACCTGCGAGAAACAGTTTCTATCTTTGCCATTGCCTGAAGTAGCAGATAATAGTTAAGCAGCAGACAAAATAAAAGGCTTGAAGGGAAAAACTAAAGAATGATGTATCCATGCTGTCGTAATCCACTGTTTGTTGTTTGTTTGTTTCTGATGAATGTAGGAGTCCACAGGTACAGAAGTGTGTTTGTGCTCAGCTAATAACTGAGGCACTAAGGTCCCATCTCTGACTGACCTTAAGGCTCTGCACAAGCAGTGACGTTAGCAGAGGGTCATTAACCCCCTGACTGACTGTAGAAAGATTGTGCTGATGATTGCCGCCAGTCTTTTGACAAAGAGAAGAAAATTCATTGGTTTCAGGCATTTAACATCATTAGTTCTGTTATTAAAATCCTAAAGTAAGTTGGATTTGTTGCTGTGCATCTGTGATCCCACCACTCAGGAGCCTAAGGCAGGAGGCCAGCCTAGTCTATAAGGCACAGTCAATGTGTTGAACTAGGAAAGACTTCCCTGAATAGAGCATGGCGCTGCCTACTTGCAGTCTTGGCACTTGGGAGTCTGAGGTAGGAAGATCACATGTTTAAGACTGATCTGGGCTATAAAAAAAAGCTCTGAAGCCAACCTGACTTTATAATAAGTCTTTAAAAGACTATGTGTTGTCTTTAAAAAGAAAGGGATTGTGCTGGTCTAACAAAGCGACAGTAGCAGATACTTTTCTAAGGTCCATGACCTCACTAGCCCCAGGAAGCTGCCTAGATTTCACATACCAGACATGAATTTCCCCTGTTGACTAGCTCTCAAGTCCAATTAGACAGCTGTTGGTTGCCAGTGATATGATTATGCCTATCTTGCCATGCTAGTCATTATCATGGTTCATAGGTGTTGCAGTTGAGTCAGACTTTAATTGCTTCCCTCCCTTGAAAACTTATTTTCTGGAACCATGGAAGCTGGACTAAAAGAAAGAGTCTTTTAGGTCTGATCAGGCTCACATTCTCTGAGTCATTTGTCCTAAATGTGTGGTATCTTCAGCAATAGGGACCTACCCTCAAACACTGATAGGCAACCAAGGACTACATCAATAGTCTATATTGAGAGTCATTTGGACTATACTGAAAGGAAGTTTCTCATGTCTGATACTGGGTGTTTTGTTAGTTTGTGGTTCTTGTGTCAGCCTATGTGGCTTAACTTCATATACATATATGTTTTTAATATAAAATAAATATAATTTTAGGTAAATATAAANATGATTCCTTGGTGTTATTTGTCCCTCCTTCTTCTCCTTCTCTGTCTTCTAGACCAGCATAATTCCTTACTACATTCTAAATCATATCCTCATTCCTACAGACAAGTATCAAAGAAGTTTGGCTTTACAGAAAATGGAGACCATCACATAAAATCAAAACTGGACACAAAGTAGCCATCAATGACTCCTGGAGAGCTCAGCCCCAGTGGACACATCTCCATCATCTCCATCACAGCTTCTGCAGCTATGGCTCAAGGATCATCATGGAAGGGGGGGTGGAAAGTTGTAAAAAGCAGAGAACCAGGAAGTCTGCTGTGGAAACAGTCTCTCCCAGAAATAAACAAAGAGCTGGACACAGAGCTACAGGTGACTAGTGATTGCTGAGAGAAGCAGAATTAGTGTCTCCCAAGGATGAGACCCCTTATTGGTTGTCCAATGCAGAGTACAGAGAGGTTAGCCTTGAAGCTATAGACACACAAATGACTCAGCATGATTATGTGTGTGGGCAGAGGGGCGCACATGCAGGCATGTATGCATTTGCATATATATGTGACAAATATAGTCGAAGAAAAAGAGACTACCAACTTGAGAGCTGGGGGCATGAAAGGGGTTCAAGAGAGGGTAACTAGGAGAGACTGGAGGGATGGGATGGAAGGGATGAGGGGAAGTGACGTAGTTCTATTTCAATTAAAAACATTTTAAAGAGTAAAGGGAAGGGAAGGTAATGGGAAGGAAACAGAAAAGAGGAAGGAGGAGAGAAGACGAGGGGTTCCCTGGTTGTTAATGACAAATAATACAGACATCAAAATAGTAATTCATAAAACTTACTAAACAATTACTAAGCACAGGTGTTCCTTCACTGCCTATGAGGTTATGCTCCAGTAAAATTATCAGCTAAAAATACNATAAGTTTAAATACGTTCAATACAAAAAAGGTAAATAGCAAATGTCAGCAAAGATTTAGAAAAATGAGACTGTTCATCCACTGTCATGGAAATCTAAACAGTATAAACAATATGGCAGCTTTGAGAACAACCTAGCAACTCCTTAAAAGGTGAAGCATTAAGTCACTCTAGTGACTAAAACAACTAATCCTTGGTTTTATATCCAAGAGAACTGAAAACAAATGCCCACATAAATGCCCATTCCCAATGTTCCTGTCATTACTATCCTGATACCCCAGAGTGGAAACTACAGAAGTTCCCATCAATTAAGTAGAGATGAAATTTGACCTGTTTGTGTAAGGGACTTTTCACCTAAACCAATGATGCACCTGGACATGCTAACACAGCTGACATTTGGAACATTATTTTCACTGAAAGAATTCATACTTTATAACATACCAGATATAGAATACATCCAAAATAGGTAGCTGATTTGATGTACAGTTGATTACTTGCTAGTAGCCTGGGGACAGGCTATGACAGAAATGAATATAAAGGATGAGCATGTCACTTCAGGATGGTGGGAAAGTCTGGTATGATCTGGTGAGAGTTACAAAGACTTATGGATACTCTTACTAATGTTCAATCTAGTGCTTTAATATTGTAATTTTTGCAGTATCTAAGTTTGGTCAATAAAAATCAATACATTAATACATTGTGAGTGGTTTCATATTTTTTGCTGATTTGTTATAAACTGAGTATAGGAAGAATGGAGTCTAGAAATAAATGTACTGAAATGTCTCGAGTAATTACATTTTAGTACTGGGCTGAAGGGAAATATTTAAAATTAACCTCCCTCTTTCATTCATTTTGTTTTTTTTTTAGATTAAAATATAATTACAACTTTTTTTCTTCCCTAAAACCTCCAATATACCCCTCCCCACTCTCCTTCAAATTCAAGGCCTCTTTTGTTTACTAATTGTTATTGAATGCACATATGTGTATGTGTATGCATAGATCTTCTTAAATATAACCTGCCAATCTATATAATACTGCTTGTGTGTATATTTTCAGGATTGACCATTTTGCACAGGATGACAGAAGTAAATGTACTAATTTTGTAACCCAAAATTAGTCAGAGCACTTTAATTGATAAAGACATAAAATGAAAATGAATTTGATAGAAATAAGCAGAACCCATTTACCACAAGACAAATGAAATTTGTCCCATACTTTATATCACATCAACTCAACATGGACCATGGACTAAAAGTGAAACCTGAACTATGATTTATTTCACATACATGGTACATAGATAAATATGTCTGAAGTTGGTTTAAACAAAGAGTCCTTCAGTGTGTGTGACGGTTAGTTTACAATTTAAACTTGACTGAATTAAGAAGCACCTAGGGACAAGAGAAGCCCCTNGGAGTGGTTGAGGACTTGTCCAGAAAAGATGAACTGGCAGGGAAGGTCTGCCCTGGATGTGAGTGGCACCACCCTATGGAGTCTAAGACTGAATAAAAAGAGGGTAAGGAGAAACACAGCAGCAGTCCTCTTCCTCTGCTTCCCAAGTCAATGACAAAAGAAAGAAGCNTCCTGTAACTGGGCCTTTCCTGCCATGATGGGCTGTATCCTTTAAGCCACCAGCCAAAGTAATAAAACTCCCATTCCTGAAGCTGCTTCTTCAGGTATCTGATCACATTTAAAAAATGACTTTTACAGTNTGACTGCAAAATAATAAACAAAAAAGCCAGTTTAATAAACAAGTGCCTAGATACGCCTTGTCACACCCAGGCAAAGCACTAAGTAGCCGTTCCTAAAGAGAGAGAATAAAGAAATTGAGGGGAGCTAATATGTTGTTTATTAAACTTGGGGGGGTATATGTATGACTGAGCATTTGTCAAAACCAATAAAAGTATATTACAAGGAAAAATTGAGTTTATGTAAATAAATATGTTAATTAAAGAATAAGTAAGCTCAATAAAGAATATACTAAAAATAAGAACAAAAACAAATTTGGTAATACATGAATAGGGTTGAATAACTATAACTGGGCAAGTTAATGATCTGCCACAGCCTGCATGAAATCATGCACTTACATCCACACACTCAGGGCCTGGAGAATAGTGTTTATCAAAACATTGAGTGTATTGCCTCAGCAGTGAACTCAAAGCTTCAGTTTATTCCTATAACAGAGGCTAGTGCTGATTCTGAGTAAGTGCTAAGTTACTTCATATGAGAAAATTATCTGTATCATTATTACCATAACAATATACCGCAACATAACATAAACACATGTATGCATGTGTAACATGGTATAATGTCCCTATGGAAAGTGAATCTTCAGAAGAGTCAGTATTATAACAGAGGACACACAATCCACATGAGAAGCCTAAGGGCATTTCCACTGAGATGATGTACTTGATGTTTCTCCAAAATGATAGTAAAAGTCACATAAAGAAAGAGAATGCAGTCAGGGGCCAGGAGGCCACAATGACAAAACATGTCAAGGAAGGCACAGGGTGCCATGCTCATGAGGTATCAGTCTGAAGACAAGGGAAGAGGCAAAAGGACAGAGCAAAGTGCAAGATTTCTACAAAGGCAATGCTCAAATTCAAAGGCGAACTGAAAATAAAAGCCTTATTACTTCACAGGAGTTTGAGGGACAGCACAAGACGTTTTAAACTCCAGAATGAATGCTCAAGTCAATCTCACTGAGATGTGAAGGGACAAAGCTTTTGCAAACACATGCAACAAATTATGAAAACAAACTCTGAACAAGCAGGGACCTAGCTACAGATCAGTTGTGAAGTGTTTTTCTAGTATGGCAAGGTCCTGGGATTCAATATGCAAGCCTTTATTTATTTTTTTAAGTATATAGAAAGCAAAACAATAAGCCAGATGTGGTGGCACACACCGTTAACCTCAAAACTCAGGAAACAGAGGCAGGTGGATCTCAGTGAGATCCAGACCAGCTTGGTCTACAAATCAAGTCCCAGGACAGCTAGGACTGTTGCACAGAGAGACCTTGTCTTGAAAAACAAAACAAAACAAAAAACAAAAACAAAACAAACAAAAACAACAACAAAAGAAGAAAGAAAAAGAAAGTGTGGGGGAGTCACGGAATTAATATATTGGGAGAAATTGTAATTCAGAAAACAGAAGTTAGATTGAGAAATAATGTGTAGAATCTTCTTTATAGACATTACATTGTGAGTTTATAACTTAAATAGTATCCTAGATTAGGTCTAAATTGCTCTTGTCTCTTACACTCCACCCTCTCTTACATGATGTTCTCTCCTTCTAGTTTATTCCTAGTTAACATTTTGGTGATATTTTTCCAAGTTTTCAATTATTAGTCTACTTTTAATTTTTTTATTTTTAAATATGTATATGCATCTGTCTGAGGAGGGATATACATATGTGGGTGCAGGTGCCCATAGAGGCCAGAAGAGGGCATCAGATCTCATTGGACTGGATTTACAGGTGGCTGTGAAGAACCTGATAAGGGTGCTGGGAAGTGAAGTTAAATTCTCATCAAGAGTGGTACATTCTCTTACCTACTGAGCTACCTCTCCAGCCCCTATCAGCCCACTTTATACTATACTTACTTCCCTACCTTAGGCTTACATGCTCAGCTGTTAAAGTAATGGCCATCTTTATGTCTGAATAATTCTGCCATGTCTTTGAAAGATCTGAGCTCATATTCTACCCACANTATAATGACTTAACTTGCCATAGTTTCATGGGTACCTGAAGAGCACAGCACTCCTCCAGACTGTGAAGACCACTGATTACATTACAGGTATAACAGTAGTCAAAATACTTAATATGTATAGTTCTCCAAGCCCCAGTTCTCACCAAGCCAGAGGAAAGCCAGATGACACCTGGACACATGCTGTGCAACAATCTTTGTACACTGTAAATATGTATTTCTCTCATTGGTTAATAAAGAGCTGACTGGCTATAGCTGGGCAGGAAGAGTTTGGGCAGGAGAGCCAGACGAGGAGAACGATGGGAAGAAGAAGGGTAAAGTCTCAGGAGTCATGAGCCAGAGGGAGGAAGAAGCAGGAGATAAACATGCCATGCTGAAAAAAAGTACCACCACGTGGCAGAGCATAGATAAGGAATATGGGTTGATTTAAAATGTAAGAGTTAGCTAGTAATAAGGCTGTGCTATTGGCCGAGCATTTATAATAATAAGTCTCTGTGTGGTTATTTGGGAGCCTGCAGTCCCAATGGAAAAACTCCACCTACAGATGAGTAATGAGATATGTAGCAGCAAAGAAGCATCAAAACTTTTACTCTG
>LZPO01098315.1:7866-20484 GCA_001675575.1 Neotoma lepida
GCCTCTGCTGTTGGAGACAAGATATTGAGCAGTAGTACAGAAACTAATGAATGCTTTAAAAATTGATGATATTCATTATATCTAGAAAGTTTGCAACTTATTCTCAACAATATAGTGGCCAAAGTGGTCTGAAGAGCTTTTAAAAATCGAGCATATTCATAGTCAATGCATTAAATGTTTTCCTTTTATCTGTTACCAGCTTGCATGGCCACCTAATCCAAAGGGACTTGGAAGAATTGTCACATGCACCCAGTTAAAGTAATCTTAATGCTAAGACATAAAAGACCATGATGACTTTCAACAAACTATCCACAATCACTTATTAGTATTGTGTGAATAAAGAATTGTAGACTAGAGAGTTGTTTTATCAGGCAAAAGTTCCAGTTTTCATAATGTTTACTATAGCAGGGTGGGACCTGTGTGTCACATTATCTGTTCTAGTACAGAATGGGTACAATGACAATAGATGTGCCAGCATTACAGAACATAGACTTTATTAGAGTGCATNGCTTTCAAATCTCCATCTCNATCACATTTAACTNTTACTTTAAAAATCATCTTTTTTTGTGGTGATTATATTGTGTCCCCCAAAATATTGTGTACCCTAATAAAACTTATCTGGGGTCAGAGAACAGAACAGCCACTAGATTAGACATAGAAGCCAGACAGTGGTTGCATACACGCCTTTAATCCTATCACTAGGAAGGCAGAGATCTATCTGGATCTCTGTGAGATCAAGGACACACTGGGAACAGAGCCAGGCATGGTGGCACACACCTTTAATCCCAACACTTGAGATCCCATGTTTTTGCTTGGGAAGGACACATGCCTCTAATCCCATGAAATGATGGCAGGAAGCAGAAAGGTATATAAGGCATCAGGACCAGAAACTAGAGGCCTTTTAGGTTTTTTTAAGCTTTTAGGCTTTTACCAGCCAGTTCAGCTGAGATCCATTCGGGTGAGGGCTCAGAAGCCTGCAGTCTGAGGAAACAAGAACAGCTGAGGAGTTGGCAAGGGGAGGTTAGCTATGGCTTATTCTGCTTCTCTGATCTTTCAGTGTTCACCCCAATACTGGGATCCGAGTTTTTTATTTAATAAGACCATTTAAGATTCGTGTTCATGTTACATTTTTTTCCTGTGTTGCTTCTGTATATAAAAGTATTTGTCTCCTCATTCTTGTCTCCTCAAAACCAATTGTAGGAACATTGTAAAAGGAAAAAAAAAGTAGGTAAGGAATTAGACTCTTCGACCTAAAGAGTTTTTTTGTTTGCTTGTTTGTTTCTAAAAACTGAAAATGTCTAACACTTCAATTGTTTGGTTATCTGGGAAGAATAGTCCCAATTATTAGCACAATCAGCAATTATGCTCTATTCTCTTGCTCAGAGACAAGCAACACTGGAGAGGCCCTGTGCACCAGCAGCCTTTTCTCCAGAGATGATTAAAATGACTCCAGTGGAGTGTCTGATCCCCTCTCCTCTCTGAATTGCCNTCTAGATTGTAAGCTTCCTAAAAGGCAAGACTCTGCCATATTCCCATTTCTATCCCCAAAGTGTAGGGCTTGGTACTTAGAAAACATTCTGTTTCAGTTGAATGAGCAAGTTTGTGGATTAATGCGTTATGCAGATAGGATTAAAGCCCTGCAGGAACCCAGAATAGAAGATTGTGAATGGAAGAAACATGTGTTAAATATAGTCAGTATATGAGCTCAATGTGTATCATGTACAAGGCATTGAGTTCAGTGTGTGGTCACAATAGCCAAACAGCATGGCCCCTGCCCCAAAAGAACTCATAGTACACTTGGTCTTGGTCTTTATAGAGCCAAAGAACTAGGCAATTCAATGTGATATGTGCTGGTGTAGGGCCAGAGCATTGTGTCTAGGGCGCTAGCAGGAAAATTGCATTGTCTAGTCTTGAGGTATTCACTGAATACCTTTCAAGACAATCAGAACTTAAGAGTCCTTGACCATCTAAGGCATGTCCTGGGCTGCACTAAGGGTCTGTTTGGAAAGTAGTAGACAATCAGACTGGTTGGACATTATTTGGACCAATGACTCTTAGTATTGTTCAGTGATGGGAGCACCTGATAATTGTTGCATAAGANTATCATCACATGAGTACTCAGAAATAAAATGCCTGGGGTTCTTGAGCAGCATATCTTAAGTGCTTGGTTACACATGATTTAATATAATACCTGCATCTATAGAGCATCCTGCAAAATCATAAAATCATAGACTTATGTGCTTGAANGAAATCTCTNGCTAAGACCTCAACCAGACATGTGAGCTACTTTGAAACTCTTGTATGTAAGGGATGATTTGGCTTCTATGCATACAGTTCTAGCTCNAGAATACACTACTGAAGGACCTTTTTGTATTCATACTTGTCCTGAATACTAGAAAGGACTTTCTCNTATTGAATCTAAATCTCTGTTCCTAAAATGTAGGCATAGGTGACTCACAGACCAAGACCTACAGGTGACAAACAAGTCAACTATCCCTAGAACCTTTGGAGGGGGATGAATTCTTAATATGGTTAGTATATTTGGCAACTTGAGTGGGTCAGGGTTGCATAAACATTTGATCAGAGATTAATCTAGGTGTGTCTATGTTTCTGGATAAGATGAACATTAGAAGCTGTAGACTAAATGAAGAAGATTGTTTTCCCTGGTCTGGTTGGACCTCATTCAATAAGTTGCAAGTTTGGATGGAACCAAAAGGCTGACCCTCTAATCAGTAAGTGTCAAATGCTTGAGCCATGAGTCTTTTCCTCTCTTCAGCCTTTTGTCAAATGGAAATGCTGCCTGTCTTAGTCAGTGTTCCATTGCTGTGAAGAGACACCATGACCATGGCAACAATTATAAAGGAAAGCATTTAATTGGGGCTTCCCTACAGTTTCAGAGGGTTAGCCCATTGTCATCATGGTGATGAGCATGATGGCATGCAACGCAACATGGTGCTGGGAGTTCTACATCCAANTCTGTAGGCAGTAAGAAGAGAGAGCCACTGGGCCCGGCTTGGGCTTTTGAAACTCCAAACCGACCCCCACGCCCCCACCCCAGTGATATACTTCCTCCAACAGGGTCACACTTACTCCAACAAGGCCATACCTCCTAATCCTTTTAAATGTGCCACTCCCTGGTAACCAAATTTTTAAATCTATAAGTCTGTGGGGGCCATTCTCATTCAAACCACCACACTGCCTCTGCTTGGATT
Source organism: Neotoma lepida (assembly GCA_001675575.1). Lineage (NCBI taxonomy): Eukaryota > Metazoa > Chordata > Mammalia > Rodentia > Cricetidae > Neotoma > Neotoma lepida. Next base: position 11,079 of record LZPO01098315.1, read on the forward strand.
TGGATTTGGAGCAAACCAACTTACATCACCAGTGCTTCTGGTTCTTAGGTTTTTGGACTCTGGAAATCCATTTTCAGCTTTCCTGGGTGTTCAAATCATTTGCTGCAGCTCTTGGGACTTCTTAGCTTGTATATGTGCAGTTGGCCATTCTTCACAATACATGTGCATGATCCGCACCAGCTCCAATTCTCTGGAGAACCCTCACAGAGCGCTTCCACAAGTCCTCTCCTTGCCTCTTGCCCAATTTCCTTCAACCCACTCATGCCAGGCAGACAGTCTTGTACAGTTTACTGCTATTGATGTCAACTGTTTGGATGGGAATATAGCTCCATTGGTAGAGTGCTTGCCTAGCAGGCACCAGGTTCTGGATTAATCTCCAGCACCCCATACCCTGAGAATAGTGTCACATGTCTGTAAGTCCAGCACTTGGGAGATAGCAAGAGGAATATCAGACTACTTTGAGGTCAGCCTATCTAAAAAAGAAGAAAGGTGGTGGTGAGGATGTTGATCCTAAATTGTTGGTCTTTGCAAAGGAAACATGAAGCCTCTTCTCTTGTACTGAAAATTTACTCTTTACATGTAACCATAGTAGGACTCTCACCGTGTACAAGACTGGTTCTTAGTTCCCATTTTTCAATTAGTACACTCAGAGAAGGCAGGAATTTTCTCAGGATCGCATAACTAGNTAATGGCACAGTGGAATCAATAGGTCAAATTTAAAGCCTGAGCTTTCTTGATGGATTCAGCACTGCAACTTGTTATAACTGCTATATAATAGCAGTACAACATTATTTATATAAATGACTGACCACACATCATTTATTGAGAAACAGATCCTATAAGGTCAGTTTGGGGTCTCTTTCATTCTGCTCATCTTCCTTCACTCCACTAGTGACTGACAGTGACTCTGGTGCAATCACCATTCTATAGATCAGGAAACTGAAGTGAACAGTAAGTAAATATCACATTTGTCGGTAAATGTCAGACCACCAGTCTGCCTGTTCTCAGACCACATACTTTACTGCATTGTAATGCCAGACAAGTGTCCTCACTGTCCTTTAGCAAACAATCACATTTGTTTACTAAACATACTGACAGCAGCCAGCAACCAACTGCATTCCCCATGCTGGTATCTGCACTGTTACTCTTGTGGAAGAATCTGACTATAAGACTACACTTTCTTTTCTTTATTATCACATCAAACCTGAACCAGTGGTGTGATGATTAATGCTGATTATCAACTTGTTGGGAGCTAGAATCACCTTGGAGGTGAAAGTTTGGGAATGTCTGAGAAGGAGTTTCTGAATTAGATTAATTGAGGTGGAAAGACCTACCTTAACGGTGAGGAGTTTGGAATCCAAGATGAATNAAAAGGAGAAAGTAAGCTGAGTACCNACCAGTACATCTCTGCTTCATAACTGTAGTTTCAATATGACCAACTGCCTCTTCATGCTCTTGCCACCATCTGGTGCTTTCTCCATCATGAATGGCTGTGTCCTCAAACTGTGACTTCAAAATAAGCCTGTCTAGCTCAGTCAGGAAAGCACAAGTCTCTCAATCTCAGGGTCAAGGGTTTGGGCCCCATGTTGGGTGCTCAATAGTGTGGCTTCTTTTATTGTCTTATTAAAAAATAAATCTCGGGGGTCAGATATTAGGGAATAAACCTGAGAGATCCATGGAGTAATGGAGGAACCTGTTCTCTTCTCCACTTTCCCTCATTGAAAAGGTCCGTACATCTCTCTTAGGCCCACTTATTCCTCCTGGGTGCTCCTCTATCTTCCTCTGACTTGTACAGAAAACTCTATGGTCCACTCCAGCCCGCTGAATGTGGACTCTGCCCTTTGAACCGAGCAGTCTTGGAGTAACAACACAAACAAATTTCCCACAATACCTTCCTTCCTTAAGCTGATTTTGTCAGGTGATTTGTCACTGCAGCAGGAAAAGTAACTAACATATGTGGTTGCAATTTTCCAGTTTGCAAAGTTTTCATTCAGACTTAGTAGGAAAGTGGCAATCAATGAGCAAGTGAGGGCTGATGAGTGTTTCCCTTACTCCTTGACAAGTTAGAGGAACATGGTGCCTCCACCAAGAACTATGCATCACNTATATTCTTAAGGCAACTTGTCTCATGTGAGACACAGATTTTCTGTGTCTCAGGCATTTTCTGTCATCAGGCAGGNGAAGAGATANGTTATAATTTTTCAATGCATTGCCTTTGTGTTTACTCATGCAATTTCTGTTTACCAGCAATATGGTGTTGACGCCTCTCACTGATCTCCTTAAAATCTTAGACAAAACAAGCTTTGGTTCACCTGCTCGAACAAGGAAAAGGTAAACACTTGAGCTCCTTAAGTTCACTGGTGCATCACTTCTGTGATTGCCTGATTTTAATTTACAGATTGTGCTATTACAGATTAAATCAAATGCCCAGAGGGGCAGGAGATGAGCAAAAACAGCAGGCAGAGGGCAGAGGGCAGAGGAAGCCATCCCCCGGTAAGTGGTCCTCTCTCGTTATGCTGACAGCAGCTGATTTCTGAGATGACAGAAAAGAAAATTATTTATAGATGGCCTTAGGGTGATAAGATCTGATGCCTACATTTTTAAAATTCATGCTTAATCATATATGAAATCTTTAATTACACATGCAATCATTAGTTGCACAGACACTATAGGAATGTACTTACTTTTCAGAAAATAAGACATTACATTTCTGGCTGAAGCCATTTAAGCAAACTCATCCTCTCTGGCATTGGTCTATAAGAATCTTTTTCTCACTCTTGCATAATTTGGGTATAGCATCACAGAGACCCATATAATTAGTTTATGCTATTTAGTAGAGTAAAAAATATTGAGACAGAGTCTCACTATGTTCACCAAGCTGGCTTTGAAATCACTATATAGCCTAGGCAGGACCTGAACTCATGGAAATGGAGTAATTCTCCTGCCTCAGCCTCTCAAATACAGTATAGGCTTGTGATGCCAGGCCTGGCTTAAAACATTTACTATCAGTGACATTTAAGTACACAAATAATTGCCTGTATAATATACAACCTGCCTTTTCACTCTATGAAGTCACATAAATTTCCACTTATATTTTACATATACTCATGTTTGTTGCAGTTTGCTTTCTGTTGCTGTAATAAAACCCTGACCAAAAGCAACTTGGGGGTGGTTTATTTCATCTCATACTTTATAATTTACCATCAAAAGAATTTGGGGCAGAAACTGGGAGGCAGGAAGTGAAGCAGGNACCATAGAAGAATGCTGCTTATGGTCTTGCTCCTCCTAGCTTGCTCAGCTACCTTTCTTATACAGCCCAGGGAACCTGCCTAAGGATGGTACCACTCACAATGGGTGTCTTAGTTAGGGTTTCTATTGCTGTGAAGAGACACCATGACCACAGCAACTCTTATAAGGGAAAACATTTCATTGGGTATTTGCAGTTCAGAGGTTCTGTCCACTATCATTATGGTGGGACATGGCGGCATGTNGGCCGACATAGTGCTGGAGAGGTAAAACGGAGAGTTTTATAGCTTGCAGGCAGCAAGAGGTGAACTGTCTCACTGGGTGTGGCTTGAGCAATATGAGACCTCAAAGCCCTGCCTCCACAGTGACAAACTTCTTCTAACAATGCCACACCTACTCCAGCAAAGCCACACCTCCTAATAGTACCACTCCCTTTGGGAGCCATTTTTTTCAACCCACCACAGTGGGCTAGGCCCTCTCACATCAATTAGCAATTAAGAAAATGCCTCAAGGACATGCCCAGAGGCCAATCTGATTATACCTAAGGGTCATAGGGTGTTTCTCTTCAAAAGTGACCACCCTATAGGATAGATTCACTATTTTCCATTTAAATNCCTGTGTTTTAGATTTCCAAACTGTTTTTCCAGAGTGTAGGTTAAAGGTTGGTATCTCCTTGCTTTAATTTTATTCTGTTAATATAAACCAGTTGATCATTTATTCATGTATATTTTCCTGTAATTTGTTGCATGCATGATGTGAGTTTTTTCATCTGNGTTACCTTTTCCTCTGTGATATTTTTAGGAACATAAAANCTTCCTATAATATTTGTTTTAAACGTTTTCTTGCAGGTTTGAGGCACCTACCCTTTAGCCCCTTAGTACTTCAAAGTANATTTCATAAGAATAACACTATGATTCTACACAATTATAGTAATTTCAAGAAACAAACACTTCTTCGTGTGTACACTGTCACAATACACATAATTTAGTTTTAAAATNCCTAAACCAAATCTCCAGGGAACTATACATGTACAAACTGTGTGCATGAGTGTGTCAGAAGTGTTAGGCTTTGTGTGTAGCTCTGAAGTTTGTCTAGACTGAGGCTATCCAACCACAGAATCATANTAAAAGCTACCTACACCCCCAGTTATATAGAGTTGAAACACACTGATTCATTTGATTTCTCTGTCCNTTTGGTTTACTTCCTACTCATTGACAGTTGTGATAAAATCCTTGCAGTTAGCTGACCAAGTGTGACTTTCCCCCAGAAGGACACCTGTACGTGGTGTTCCCTAACACCTTGCACATCCAAGCCTGTTCTCTTGTCGCCCTAACAGGCTGGCTGGATCTAAAATGACCTTTGTTCATCTGCCCTTCTTCAGCTTCCTGGAGACCACGTATTCCACAGCTGCTTTACTTTGTTTTTGTGCCCCGTGTTTTTTTAATTTTCCCACCCTCATTAACATGTTCTTTCTGTCTTGATTCCTCCAGAATGTTTTCCTTTGCATTTAAAATCTGCTTCACTATTTTATATCCTGGAGTTGGCTGTTCCAGGCGAGTCTTCCAAAGTGTGCAGAGGCCCCACTTACCTCGCAGGTTTTCTTTCTCCAACGCCTGTGAAGTTTCTTGGGTTGCAGTTTTGAGCAGTAACTCATTTTCATGGCCTTGTTTTCCTCCTCAGGCACTTAAGCTGTACGTCTATTATATTGCCTTCCATTCCAAGCACTGTCTGACCCCTTTTGACTTCTTTCTTTAACTCAATTTCATTTTCTTGGCTGTTTTCCTGCCCATCTTCAATATCCCTTATTAAAATTCCATTGAATTTACTTCTGCCTTGGGCATCCTGGGACTTACTTTTTTTGATGTGAGGTTATTTTGTTTTTCTTATTCACTTCCTACCCTATTCTCCACTCCCCCTCTCTTCCCTCCTTCCCTCCCTCCCTCTCCTTCTCTCCCTGTCTCTCTCCCTCTTCCCTTCCCTTCCCTCCCCTCTTTCTACTGTCCTTAGTCCTTGAATTTCTGTTTCTAAGTGTTCTTTTAGCACCTTCAAAAACTACTTGGAAGATAGTCAATTGACTCTAAACTGAGCTACACTACAATTTTATGTGGTTTTCTGGTTCTCAGAGAATGCTCATCAGTTGTAAACACAGGCTTTATATTTTTGTTTTATTAACATAGAAATTCCATTTAGTATTAGTTTGAGTTTTTGAAATAATCAAATGCTGTAAGGAAGAAATGCCCAGCTCTCAAGCCTTCCCTGACAGAGGAGAAATACAGTTCTTTAAAGAAGACATTGGTGGGGGTTGAGGAGGGATGGCGTCTCTCATTCTGCTAGAGGCTTTGGTCTCTCTCTTCTTTCTTTCCCTTCATGGCCACATCTCCAGGGAGCTCACCCCTTCTCAGTCTATCTGAGCATGGCTTACCCACACTGTCCTTGTTTGTTCCTGATTGCTTTGACCTCTCTCCCTCCAGATGGTGTCACATGCCAACATGTCCCAGGACTGTGCTTACTCAGGATTGGCACTAACACTTAATTAGGCTTTCTCTCCCTAGGGGTGTGTGTGTGTGTGTGTGTGTGTGTGTGTGTGTGTGTGTGTGTGTGACAATCAAAATCAGGGCCTTGCGTGTGGTAAGTCAGTGGTCTACCACTGTGCATCTGTCTTAGGATATGTCCCCCACTCACTCTTTGGCCCACCCTGCTCTGCACACTCTTGGGTTTGTTATTGCATTGGAAACACCCCAGGGATCTCATGTTTATCACTCTGCCCNCAGATCACTTAGGACTCATGTTATTCTTTTTTTCCAGAAATGCTGAAGGCATGAGTCACAGGTGATTCTCTTTGTCATTAAACTGCCACCCCTAAATGTGTCTGTTTTGTTCTATTATTTTATCTGTTTATTCAGACACAAACCCTACATTGTCTTTACTTTCATGGCTTTATGATACATATTGAGATCTAGGGAGCTAATTCTTTTCCCTCTGTTCTTTTTCAAGCTTGACATGACTGATGATTTAGATTTAATGTTCTATGTAAGTTTTGAAATTAGTCTTGTATATTAATTAAAAATCCTTCTGAGAGTGTCTAGTATATAAGTGATTGATAAGTATAAGCAATAATTATTAATTGAGAATAAGTTTAAAATATAGTTTAAAGGGAAGAAAATTTATATCCTGGGGTTTTAGACTCCATGGAATGCTAACTCTTCATTCTGATAGTTGTTTGTACCTTTCAGTAAAGTTTCATAGTTTTCTTGCTTATTTTAGTATAGTACTCTTATGTTTACAACTACAATTATTAAATTTATGTTTTCTAGCTCATGATTAGTTTTTGCTCATGCTTTTCTGTTAACTTGGTGCCTTGTTGCTTTCACAAACAGAGAAACTGGAGCATTTGAGAAACAAAAGTGCAGGCTGGAGAGATGGCTCAGTAGTTTAGAGCCCTTGTTGCTCTTCCAGAGGAACAGCATTTGATTCCCAGCATCCACATGATGCTCACACCATCCATAACTCCAGCTTGGGGGATCTGATGCCCTCTTCTGACTTCCTTGGGCACCAAACCCTAAATATATACACACTGTTGCTGGAAGTCCACAGAGAAAGCAATCACAGAGTAAGACCATGAACAAGATGGAATCCAAAGGCATAGAATGGGGCCCATGAACACAGACCAGAGATGTCTCTAACTTTATTCCCAATAAAAATTAAAATCATACATAAAATTAATTTTAAAGAAAGAATGAACCTGGGCAGAGAAGAAAGCCACTGAGACTCCTCCCAGGCTATTCTCTGNCTGATAACAATGTTTCTAACACCATTTTTCTCTATTCTGAATCACTTTTTCTTATTCATCTGATTGTCTTTCCTTTCTTATTCCACTTCTACTCCATGATCTGTCACTCTGACATCCCTTAAACAATAGCCACATGTCTCTGTCCTTTTGCCTTTTCACCTTCAGACTATTTCCCCTAGCTTTGTGGATCTATAGGCTGAAAATTTAAAGTTACTATAAAGCAGCAGGCTTTGGTCTGTAATTTTCAACTCCCCAGAGCTGGTTGTTTTAATTCAGCTAGCTTTGTTTTGGTGCTTCTAAATAGTATACTTATTTACTCTTAGCTTTCTGCTTCCAGGCTAATCTGTGAACATCCCACTGGGGAAAAAGAGAATGAATTCTCTCCCATTCTCACACTTTGTGTAACCCTCTCCGTGAGTGTTCTTCCCAGATCTGTACGATATGGTGGCAACTTAGTTTAGTTCAATACTTACATTCTATACAACGATGTAAGTGCTGTTCAGACCCAATCTTTCCTGGAAAATAGTCTATCTTGCTTGAAGTTCATATTTAACTTTTCTTCCTAATGTTTTTTTTCTGCATTTTGGTCACCATAGCAATCCAAAANTGTGTAAAATTTTCAGTACATTTAGATCCTTCAGGTCCATCACTTTTTCTCCTTGAAAAAGCGCCTGGCCATAGTCTGGACTCTGGACTTTTTTTTGCCACCACTCTTCACCATCTTCTCTGGAATCTCTTTATTATCTTTCCCCTGCATTTCCTGAATTCCAGGTCTCCCTACTTCTTGCCATCACAACTCTCTTCTCAGTTAGTGGCTACAGTGTCTTCTCTGCTTNTGCCACAGAACTGCAGGCTCCCTTCTACTGCAGTAGCTGTTTCCTTTAGGTTTCTAATATTCTTCTTTTTCTTTGTTTTTGTTAACTTTTTTTTAAAAAAGTCTATTTCATGTTAGAATGTTTATTGTGGTATCTGGTATTTCCTGGTTTCCCACTCCTATTTTAAATTGGGACAATGAAANTCTTACCACTTACCAAAGTGGCAAGTGTTCTCCTGGAGTGAGTTTCACCTTAAACACTCTGGTTATTGGACTCTGCAGGATGACCCCACAACCTAACCTTTCTGTATCATTCTGCTTAGTCTGTCAGATCACTTGGGGAGGGTCTTCCAGCACCTGGCTAGATGGTGAAGGCCACACTTGCAGCTCTTGGGAACTGAGGGTTTATATTTCATCAACTCTTCCATCTCCTAGCACGTTCTTCACATCAGCTCACTTGCACTATGGTCCAAACCCTTTCAGCATCCCTAGGGATTGGAAACAGAAGGAGAAGGCAGTCTAAGCCAACACTCGTCCACTAGCAGGAAGACAGGACGATTCTCCCCTCAACTCTCTCCATATAAGGTTGGCTGGAATAAGAGAGGAAGTGTGGAAGCAAAGAACTTGATACGGATGGCACCACAAGTTCCCAGTCTACATCTGCCTAAGGTTAAGCTAAGCAGGCTACATGTCACACCACCATTCCCTGTCAATTAATTTTCATGTTGCTTNTTAAAAAACCAACATGAGGAGGGGGCTCCACTGCCAGGGTAACTGAGCATGACATATGCCCATTCTAACTGCTCCCAAAGCCTGAGCTCTGCTTGTTAGAACATCCATTGTATCCCTTACTTTTGAAGCCCCAAGAACAAAATCTTATGCCACTGTCCTCAGCAGGACCTCACCAATTTCTACATTAGCTTCAGACACAAGCTCATTAATTGATTTCATTTCTCTTGACTAACCTTCCTACTTTCCTTTCCGCCAACACAACANATTCACCTCTGATCAATACTATTTACTCAAGAATAAACACTCAATAATCATTTACTGAGTGAAGGACCCTCAGGTCTATTAGCAGCTCATCACTTGTGTACCTTGTCTTTAGTTCGTGGGAAAGTTGTAGAATTATGAAAATAAGTAAACCATAGGGTAATAAGCCTTAAGTTACAGTATCACAATGTTTTATTCCAGTCGTTCCTAAGACTAGCACTCACTCTGCCTACTGCAGAATGATGTAAAAGCCACCACTGTTATGTAAAAGCAATATTAGATGTACTGATGCCCACCCAGTGCACACGCGTATGTTGGATGTATATTTAAGTGCACTTGTGCTGTATGGTTTAAAGAATGATCTACACACANTAGCTGTGCTTTCTTTTATAAATGAGTGAGTTAACTGAGTACATAGCAAGCAAAGAAGAAAGAATAAAGAGCAAGTAGCAGATAGAGAGAAGCAGCAGATAGACAGCAAAGCATATCAAATCAGGAGTTCACAGCATCCATGAGATGAATGGAGTAGTCTGATTTTGACAACAAAAGTAACATCATCAAAT
>LZPO01098316.1:0-16567 GCA_001675575.1 Neotoma lepida
ACACACACACACACACACACACACACACACACACTCCTAATTACGTAAATATAGCCTGCTCCGTCTGTATCATGTTACTTGCATGTATGTTTCCGAGGCTGACCATTTGATACTGCATAACCAGTTGGTGTCCTCTTACTGCGTGGTGTCTTCAGCAATAGGGACTTACCTTCCACCTCTGGGGGAAGCTAAGGGGAATAGTTATAGCCGTAATGTTTTGGGAGTCTCTTGGACAACTCTGACCAACAACTCAAAAGAGGTGTTGGGGATTTTGTTAGATGNTCTGTGACTCTTGGGGGGGTTGCAGGAGCATTGTCAGCCCAGATGGGAAAACGTCATTAAAATATATATGCATATATGTATATATATAGTTTATAATATATATAAACTCTAATATATAAAACTATTCTATATAAAAACTCCCTCTTCCTCTCTCTATATAACTCTCTCTCTCTTTGTATATATATATAAAAACTCAGAAAAGTGGGCAGGCCTTAGCAGAATCATATGGCTGTGGCTTTATAAGGAGCTAAATCAGGGTTGGATTTTGTGGGAAGGAAAAGTACATTATCCCATTAAGGGGATAATTATTCCTCCCATCCCTTTAGCATGTCTTCTTAAGATGAATCAGCCTTCTTGAGGGGTGATCTCTCTGTGGTGACAGACAGGTCTATCTGGATTAACATTTATATTTTGGATAGCTTGTAATGTTAGGTCTCTACCCATTTCCATTTTTGGCCAAAAGGAAATAGCTTTCTCTTAATGGGCCTCAACAGAACCCAGATCAAGGCTCCTTTAAGGCAGTCTTCACCACTATTACCACCATCATCATTACCCAAAGGAACCCAAACAAAAATATGAATCACACCCCTTCCTACTTAAACAGAAATCTTAAGTCTCACATTAGGAATTATGTAACATAATAACTAAACTATTGCACATGGTTTATGCTCTGTAAGTAATGAGAGGGTTAGGTTTTAGGTGAGTAAATTCCTCTTGGATTAATGTAAGTTTACCTAGGCAGAGCATCAGAGTTAGGCATATATTCATTCTGCTAAATTTTAAAACATACACCACAAAGAATCCTCATAGTACATGGCTCTAGCCATCTAACCACCAGTTTGGGCAATGTTTTTAGTTGCATTATCAAGTTTTAGAGTCCCCTGATCATTATTGGTTTTTCTCCGTAGAATGCTCTGGAAATCTTTCTGGTGGGAATACTCACTGAGTGAGTCTCAGGTGTGTGGTCCTGCATCAGAAACACAGGAATGAACTAAATGCAGGAAGAACCTGGGACAGCAAGGAGACCTCCACAAGACAAGGGCTTCGGGAGCTTACCTTCCTATTGGGCAAAGAAACAATGCCAGCAAACATCTGTCTCTCAACACCTCCGTTATTTATGGATATTCATGCTTAGCTCTTCAATAGCCCCAGAGAAGCTGTGGTGAAACCATGAGAATCATTTGACACTCTGAAGCAGTGAAAGGAATTATGGCTTCCCAAGTGGAGCTGGCATCTGGAGCTTCATTTGCACATTGGATTTTGCACACATCCTCACGGCGCATGGGTTTCTTTGGTCAGGGTGGGTCACCTTTGGCCTTGGCCTTCATGTGGCACATTCTTTCACACAAAGAGTGACTACTACAGATATCAGGGTTTTCTAACAGCTCCTGGCCATCCAGCAGCTTTCAGCAGGTGCGTTTTGTATTTATATTTAGTCTCTTAGACACAGTAGCAGGTTTTTCGCACCATGAGGTGAATGAGGGTAGAAGGGCCTGCTTGAACTCATTTTCTTGACCACATTCCCAGGGAGTCATTTCCCAAGGAGAGAGATCAGGCAGCTGGGGTAGCACTTTCTACCAAGAAATTAGTGTAGGAAAAAGCCAACTGATCTTAGCTGGTTCCTCAGAAGACTAGTGTCCCAGTCAGAGGGAGAAGAGCTGAGACAGAGAGAGGAAACTAGTTTCCTGAAGGCATGGGGCTCTTGTGGCAGTCAGGAACAGAAACTCCCACAGGCCACCTCCTTGGAGACAGCCTTCTGCTTCAACTTGGGTACAGTAAGGCTAATTTTGACTCAGGTTGAGTCCTCTGTCCCACTTTTTACAATGAGAGGAAGTACTCCCCACTTTAGCCCGCTTCCTGATAGTCCCTGAGAACCTCTTCCTCTGGAGTCTTCTGCAGAGCACGGAGTGGGCATTTGATGGGTGAGCTGTGTGCCAGGCCAGTGTGGTTTTGAGAGGGTTGCGCTGCTCTCTGAACTCAAGTTGCCTTCTCGGTGAAACTGAACTTCTCTAAGAGGTCAGTGCTGAGGGCAGGACAGGGTTCCTCCGAAATGGAAAGTGTGTAATAAATGGGATAGTACTACGGAAAGTGTGTAAACAGTAAAACAAAACTGAAACATTGTAGGATAGGGAGATGATTCAGAAGGTAAGAGCACATGTGCAAGCATGCAGGCCTGAGTCCAGTTTCCCAGGAATGGATCTGTTTGCCTGTAACCATAGTGATGGGGTGGGTCAGGGTAGGCAGAGACAGCAGGACCACCAAGGCTTGTTGGCTATCAGCATAGAAAAACCCCAGCAAGATCTAGCCTTAGTGGAAGACCCTATCTCAAAGTAAGAAACTGNAGCGTGATAGATAGTACTTGATCTGTTCCTCCAGCTTCCATGTGCATACACAGGCATGCACACACAAGCAGGCACACACAGGCAGGCACACTTGTACACACATCTGTCCAAATAGTACATACATAATCTACACACACAAACACACCCCTCTGCAGTTTGTGCAGTGGAAAATGATATGCAAACAAGATGAACATAGTAAATGATCAGCCTCCATTTCTTTGCTAGGTCTTTAAGAATTTGTTTTTTGTTTGTTTGTTTGTTTGTTTAGCTATTGTTCATTTCCTTTGGAATTTGTTGAGGTTAAGATTCTTTCTGCATCCTCCTTGCCCTCCCCCAATCTCTTTCTAAAAACATTGTTATGGTTACATCGAATGGCTTTCTCTTCATGTTCATCCTTCACAAAAATGTGGACTATGATACTTTCTATCTCTTCTTTATTAGAATTATAAATTTATATTGCTTAAAAATAAACAAAACCACATACACTATATATGCAGTGACAGATCAAACTATTTCCCGAAATGCATACAGAGTCGATTAAGTTGTCCTTGCTTCTGATAGCACCCCAGTCATCCAAGTCAACAATTAGATGTGTGTTTTTCATGCTTCTCCTTGTGCTTACACAGGTATGGTTAACTGTTCATGCATAAATATGACGCCTCTTTCTTGCCTCTTACAGAAAAAAATCAATGTAAACACAAGTAAACATTATTTTGCAATTTGTGTTTTACTTTAAAATTACAGAGCATCCCTCAGGATAACAGGTACACATTCTTTCACAGTGTGGATATCCTGTGGTTTATTCAATCATTTTCTTACCTGTATCCAAATTTTTCAAATTCCTTTTTTTTTCTAATACAAGTATTTTGAAGTACATTGCAGCCTTTATTTCTATGTGATGGACTTTCAAGGTCNTGATGTCCTTGGAGCAAGGATATGTGTATTTTAAAATGTGTTATATACCCACATATGGCTGCTAAAAAGATGGCAGCCATTCTGTGTTCTCACCTGCAGTATATGAAAGAGCCTCTCTCTCATGTTCTAGACACCACAGGTGGGATCAATATTCCTGACAGGTTTTAATTTTTATTTTCTTAATGAATGGAATATATATGTATCTATGTATATATACATGCATGGCACATGTGTGGAGGTCAGAGGACAACCTCAGCTGTCAGTCCTTACCTACCTTTTGGAGACAGCATCTTCTCTTTGGCTGCTACATAAAACATATATCATTTTGTATGTGGATGTGCACACATATGGACTTGTTCGTGTGTGCATGTGCATGAGTGGGTACATGTGGATGTGTGTACATGTGGAGGCCAGAGATTGACTTTGGGTGTCTTATTTATTCATTTTCCATCTTGTATTTTGAGACAGAGTCTCTCACTGAACCTGGTCATCGATTGCCGACTGTCTGGTCAACAAACCAGGGAGATTCTGATTGCCTCTCCCTCCATTACAAGGGCCCCCGTCACACCCAGCTTTTACATGGGTGCTGAGGACTGAACTCAGGTTCTCATAGCAAACACTTTACTAACAAGGCCATGGTAGACTCCCTCTATCCAAGTGTGTGCGTGTGCATGTGCTATGGCATACATGTAGTCAAGAGGACAACTGTGGGTGTCAGGTCTCACCTTCCCTAAGACAATGTCTCTTGCGTCACTGCCATGTTCCACAGGCTAGCTGGCCTGTGAGCTTCTGGTAATCTTCCCATTGCTGCCTTCCATCTTGCTGCTGCCATCCCCAGCCAGGTTTACATGGGTTCTGGGGATCTGAACTCAGGTCTCCATTCTTGTGCAGCAAGTCCTTTACCCGCCGGGCCATTTCCCCAGCCTCTATGGCATATTTCTGTCATATTGACATGAATTAATCTGCCATTTGTAGTTCGAGTGTGCTGTGGTCTGGATGTATGTGTCCTTGTAAAATTCCTATGTTGAAAGGTAACCCCGAGGCAACTGTATCCAGAAGTAGGGGCACAGGAAATGGTTGGTCAAAGGGCTGCACCTTCATGAATGAGCTCTGCCCATTCTAAGAGGCTTTGGAAAGCTTGTTCACCTACTCCCCAGACACTGAGTCTGGTACCTGGGCCTTGGTCTTTCCAGCCTCCTGAACTGTGAGCAGTAAAGGTCTGAGATTTGTAAATTGCTCCATCTCAGGCATTTCTCTGTAACAGCCCACGTGGATGAAGGCAGGTGTTTCTCTTGGTCTACTGATTGTCTTCTGCTTTTATCATGGCATCTCTACGTCCTAGACTTTTTAAGTCATCTACTTTCTTTTCTGAAACTTTCACTGCTGTTGAGTGCTGCAGAGCCCCCCATTTTTTCTCCCCCCACACCATTCTTCTGTCTCTCAACAACTTGTTACCTACTTCTTTTGTCCCTTGTTTTACCCATGCAGCTATGAGTGGTTCCCGCTGGCCTTTGGTTTTCCTCTTAAAGCTTAGAGCACTTATCAGCTGTCTGTCATTGTCACATGTATCTCTGTCTCTGAGACTCTGGCATCACCCTGCAGCTGGTGGAGCTCTGCTGCCATCAGCCATTGCACTTAGTTTTTCTTCCCTCACCTCTAGGACAACATAGGCAAAACAATTCTCCACTTTCACCCCTCAGATCCGTTCTCCCCACCAATTTCTCTTTCTCAAAATGATTAGCTGTCTTCCACCTGCCCTTGGATGTTTTGTGTCATCTTTAACTCATAATACCAGCCACCCATCTGAGTCTTGTCCCCAACTCGTGGATCTGTCATCCACCTCCTTGTGAGGAATGACTCCCATTTTTTGAAATTGTAAAGCCCTTTTGTTTTCATCTGTTCTTAATATTTGAAAGCTAGAGTCCATGTATGAAAGAAACATTGACCATTTCTATTGCAGAGTCTGGCGTGTTTCACATCCTACAATCGATACAATTCTACTCTTCTTTATGGATGGATAAAACTCCACTGTGTCTCTCAATCCTTCTTATTCATTTATCCACTGACAGGCAGCTGGGCTGTTTCTATTCCCTGGCTATTGTGAAAGGTGCCACGATGAACATGGGTGTGCAGGTGTCCCTACTGTTTCCTTAGTGTGTGTTTTAAAGATGATTTTAATGGATAGGTCAGGCTGGAAAGTGAGGATCTGGTAGGTGTAGAGCTCTTAGGGGTGAGTGAAGTATTCTGAGGACATCACAAGGAACAAGCAAATTCTACAAGGAGTGGAGACTTGTGGTTTGTAAGCTAGGCTGGTTTCCCCAGCACTCTTCCTGTTTCCACCTGATGGGAAGGAAGAGACATAATGCAAGTGTTGCCTCTGTCACCACTGCCAAGAGGGCAGAGCAGGTCATCCCTGGAAACAGCACAATCCTGTCCCTGGTGGTGACAGAAAAGATGCAGATGACTGAGCTCTGAGGGCAGGACCAGGGTTGAGAGAGCCAAGGACTTAGGAGGGAGGCCATGTAGGGAAGTGATGGAAGAGGCAGGCTGCACAGACTTCTACAACTTGTCAGCTGAGTAACCTTGAGACATTATTGGATATCTGCTTGCCCAGTGCCTCATCTGTGGAGGGCAGTAAGAATGTCATCCACTTCATGTGGTTCTGGGGAAATCCATGAATTGTGTAAAGCACAGAGGGTTGGAATATAGCACAGTGCTACCGTGTAGTAAACATTAGCCAACATCACTTCCGTATAGCCTCTTCTCTATAACGGGATGCTGCTTTTGAAGGCTCTTCCTTTTACTTTGTTAAGGGAGATAGCATCTTCTTACAGTCCTCACTCTAAAAATTATGCTAACCTCCCAGGTGTCTCCCTTGTCTAGATTTTCTGGTCTCTTAACCACATGTTACATACTATCACCACTGGATTTTTCTGGTTTCATTTTGACTCTGGATTCATTCTGCCTATAGATTTCACATTTTAGCCTGCAATTTGTTTCGCTCAGGCTGGTCCCCTATAGTGTCCTCACAACTGCTTTGACTTTCTTAAGAATAGAAGAATAGGGCTAAGGAAATGGTTCAGTGGTTCCAACTTGCTGAGTAAACTAATGACCCAAGTTAGGATTACCAGAACCCATATAAAAGTCTGACAGTAATGCATGGGTCCTCAGTCCCCACACTTCTATGGGAATATGGGAAATGGAGACAGGAGAATTCCTGGAATTCAGGCTGGTTACCCTGGTGGTGAACAAGAGAAACTATGACTCAAAAAATGTGGAAGTCAAGGACCAATACCCAAGGTAGTCTTCAGTTGTCTACACACACTCGGTGGCATGCTACCTCTTCCCCTCACGCAAATACTAGAAGAACAAGGGCCAGGGCTATAGCATAGTGATAGGGTATTTGCCTAGTGTGTGTAAGGCTCTGGATTTCACCCCCAGTACAGTAAACAGGAAAGGAACTGGAGAAATGAAATGATTTAGAGCCAGGCATGGTGATGTGTACAGTTAATTCCAGCATTCTGGAGACGGAGTCAGGAGGATTGCTAGTTCCATGCCAGTCTGAGGACTGTAACGAGACCCTGTTTTAAAACAAACAAGGAAGAGTATCCTGTAGAATGGCCTCCACTCCCAATGATCCCCTCATTTCCCTTCCTGCACTTCTGCACGTGCCATTCCTGTAAGATCCACATTCCTGGAGACATTTCCAGAAAGTACTTTCTGACTTCCTGAGATTTCTGCAAGTGGTCATCTCCATGAGATGTTTTACATGTGTTGAATTCAGCATAGTTAAAGCTGAGCTGCTGAGTCACTCATGTTCATCTTCCTACAGCTCCCTTAATGAGTGTCAGCAGCAGAGCATGGGGAACACACCCTGCCAGCACCTGTAGGAGTTAAGCACACCCAATAAGAAATAATTGTCCTTGATGCATTTATCTCTAATACTTATCAGTCACTGCGTTTCTAGGCTCTGTATTCTAAATATGTCTTTAGCCACCTCCCTTTTCTGCCATTGGCTGTTGTTTTAACTGTAACTATGTTCTACTATGAATTATTCTCTTCAACAATTGAAACATCTTTTCTATTGCACGTGTGTGACTGTCCTAATCTTCTCTGATATGTCCAGTGCTCCGTTGTATAAAGCAAAAGCCCTTCCTAGGGTCATAAAACCTTCAGTTTCTGCCCGCTGCTATTCCCACTGCCTCTCACTGCTTGACTCTGAGCTTGAGTGTGACTGACAGCCAGGCCTGTTCCTGCATCTGAGCTGTGCTTGTTAAATTCCTTCTACCTGGAAGACCCTTCATCTTGGAGTCTAGCTGGAAGACACTTTTGAGATATTCCTCTGCAGGGAGCTAATGAAATCCCGACTCAATGAGTATTGCTGTCATGGTTATTGTCCTGTCAAGGACCCGATGTCTCAGCCCTATTGGAGTGGCAAAGCCTCCCCACTCCCCAGGGTGAAGCTCAGAAGGAGGACAAAGCCTTTCTCAGGTCTGAGTGTGAATGTAGACAGGAAATGTTCACCATAGCCCCTCCCCCATGTTTATGGTCTGGAGATGGCTCAGCTACAGAGACTGTTCCTATGATATTAGCTAAGCCTGCTTCCTTGTGCAGTTCTATGCAAAACCACTTTCTCCCTGTTTGATTGTCTATAATAAATTCAATGAGCTTCTAGGGTGCTTCAGTCCCTCCATTAGAGGGTATAGTCCACCCAACTCTAGATTTTCTGTGTCTGTGTGTCTGTCCTTGCTTCATTCCCTCACAGCCCCAGTTATGTCCATTCCTGGAGCCAAACAAGGACATGGCATACCGCAAATGTTACCTTTTCCTTTTCTCTTTTTACAACAACAACAACCACAACAACAACAACAACAACAACAACAACAACAATAATAATGTGAATATGTGGAAGTCAGAGGATAATTTGTGGAGTGCACTTTCTCCTTTCACCATTAGGTTCTGAAGATCAAACTCAGGTTTGGCAGTGAGTGACTTTATCCCCTGAGGCATTTCCCAGCCCATAAATGACACCTTTTCATTGTGCTTCTCCTATCATTACACTCACATTGAAGACTCTACTGTGTATTATTGCACTCACATTAGAGACTCTGCTATCTCCCTATTTGTCTGTCTGTCTATCATCTATCATCTATCTATCTATCTATCTATCTATCTATCTATCTATCTATCTATCTATCTCTCTATCTACCTATTTGTCTATCTATCATCTATCTGTCTGTCTATCTATCTATCTGTCTGTCTGTCTGTCTATGCATCTATCATCTGTCTATCTAGGAATGAATTTTGATTAATATTAAATGTCAACTCAACAGGGCCTGGACTCACCTAAGAGGCATGCCTCTGGATGGGTAAGCAAGGGTGCTTTCAGGAAGGGTTAGCTAAGGGAAGAGCACTTTTCCCAGAGTGGGTGGTGCCTTTTGGTGGAGTCCCAGATGTAGAGACTTTGGGGGTGGGGCGGGGAGCAGTGTTGTTCTTGTTCATGTGCCTGCCTTGCACTTCTCTGGGGAGGGCATGTAGACCATCATTGCTGCTGCCCTCACCTCCCTTGGCTGACATCAGAATCATCACCTTCAGCCTTTCACTGTGGCCAAAGACCAGTGGTTAGGTCTTTAGCACCAGTCTGGAAGTACCATTCAGCTTTGTGGTCTCAGCAAGTGGGGGTCCTCAGACTCAAACAGCCATTGTGGGTAATGTTTTCAAGATGTTCTAGCAAATACCTTTCATTAGCACTGATCTCGGTTATGTTCCTCTAGAGAATGCTGATATCTATCTTCTCATTATCTACCCATCTGCTAGCTATTTTGCTCATCTATCTTCAGTATAGTAAAACACAGCATAGCACACACACACACACACACACACACACACACACACACACACACAAAATGGTTAAAAACAAGTGGCGTATCCACAGGTCTGCCAGGCATTATGGCTTACTAATATCTCCGTCATTTAACACAATGTAAGTGACCCATTAAAAGTAACTGAGAAAATTAATAAATAAAAGCTTCCTGCCCCTCCCATTTTTTTGAGAGGAGACAGGGTCTTAGCATGTGGCCCACAGTGGTCTGAAAGTCAAGATTCTGCCTCAGTTTCCCAGTCTGGGTTTGCAGGTGTATGCCACCAAGCCTTAGTACCTTTCATATACACCCTTGTAACCCATCTATGTTTGGTACTTGGTGACCAGGGACTATTCAGGGAACTCTGCCACAGCAACAGTCTGTCTTACATCACTGTTTGTATTTTAAAAATAATCCAACTTCAGTTCCTCAGGACAAGGAATCTATGTTCTACGTTGCTGTCCTTGCAGTCTCTCATGTGTGCCATTTAGTGAATGGCTGTTGATTGAATAACCAGGAAGCAAAGCTTGGATCATTTCTTTCCAACTTCTATACCATTTTGCTTCCTGGAACAGTGTCTGGCCCCTCCCACAAGTTTTTTGTAGTAAGGGTGTCACTGAGGCTGTGGGGCCCTCTTCTCTGGGCCTTCAGCCCTGTTCCCATGTCCTAGTGGTCTGTCGGGAATCACACCCTGAGATGTCTTGAATGACACACTCTGGAAGGCACCTGGTCACTGAATTTTGTCGAGAAATGACTCTGTGCTAGGGCCTGCTCTCTCTGGCTCGCAGTGAGTGAGGACTTCTTCTGCTCTGCCAGCCAGCAGAGAGCAATGCTGTCTTCCTAACTGCTGAGCAAAAAAACGATAATTGCCTGTCGTTTCTTTGAATAACTTAAGATGAGGCTAAACAAGGCTATTCAGCAGGAAGGAAGCAGCGATTGGAAGGCCCAAACAGCATAAATGCTGAAAAGGAACCAGAAAACTCCTTTGCACCCATTATGAGTACCTGCTGGGACCACTAGGCAAGTGATGGAAATGACAAATGACCAGGAAGCAGAGGTTTGTTCCAGTCAGATAAATCTAATTGCAAAGCTCTGAATATGAGCGCATTCCGCTTTAGTAGATTTTAATCCCACTGTAAGATTTATCATCTTTGAGGAGTATGTGTTTATTAGTGATGTGGAAGGAGTGAATAACACTTTGCTTATGAGTCCTCTATTTCCTAACAGCATAGCACCCGCAAAGATTCCAGTGCCGAGTGATGCCTTCGTCAGAGATCTCTCATCAACTGTGGTCAGACACTGCCCCCTGGTGGCTCCAAGGGATCTCACATTTTTGTCTTGAAAGGGAAGTGACGGAGAAAGAGATGGAGCAAATCTCTCCCCATCTCCGCTGTAACTTTCCCCATAATGCTCTCCTCTCCGCACTGCGCTATTTTACACCATCCCATGTGCCACGTGACTACTCATCATTCTCCTGAGGCGCTATTCTATCAAATAGCTAAGGAAAACAGTGAGTTCCTGCTATGTATAGGGCATTCTGCCACCAATTCAGAGGGAACTTTTAGAACTTTGTCAGAATTGCTCTCCATTTTCTAACAGGCTCTGACTCTCATCATTTGAGTGGTTATTTATTTAATTATTGTCAATTTCCCCTCATAAGTGCAGAGAGTGAAGCCTGGAAGATAAGGTCATTTCCATGTGGTTACTGCTGTCTGTTTAGTACCCATCCAAGTATTTGGCACTTAACGCCCCCTCTGTAAGGCTCATGGAGTAAGTTCGTGATCTCAATTTCAGTGTGGTAGCTGTGGATAGAGACCCACTGAGGGTCATAGGGTAGAGAAGAGAGCTGCTCATTCTGAGAAGTTAAGGGGATGGAGTTGTGTTCTACCCAGATCCCCAAAGGAGGCCATCTAAAAAGCAGGAGGAAATGGGGAAGTTAGTCCAGGTGGTTGAAGGGTCTTCGAGCCAGGAAAACAGCATGGACATGGGCACAGCTGAGAAGGACCTGGTTATGGAGAGCTATGACCATTGTGTAGTCAGATGTGCTGGAGGGAGAAGCCAAAGATGTCTACCGTGGGCGGTGCTGCTGGGAAGGAGAATGCAGGTCTTTGGAAGGTCTAGATGCCACCGTTTTACTATCTGTGTCAAGGAAGGAAGTAGTTATATTTGCTTCTTAGAATTCTGTTTTCAGAGGACCACCTGCTAGTCTCAAAGCTAAACGTCCTTCTCCATGCACCTATGCGCTGCATGCAGCCATCTCTCCACACACGAAAGCACACGTCACGAAGAACGAGAATGAAATAAAGATGATCATGGGCACAGCTGAGGGCATCAGGATGGAAGGGAAGAGAATAGCTATCGTCTTGTGTTCCGAAGAGCAGAGAACAGAGGGCAAATGAGGAAGCTTTCTCAGGTTGTGTGAGCACTGTGATGAACAGCGTTGAATGCTTGTTGAGTGCTTCAATGAACCANAGGGCTAGTTACTGGGCTGAAATTGTTGCAGTAAAACGGTACAGTTTTCCTTGTTCTGGGCTCTGTGCAAGTTGCATTAATTAAGTTCTCACTGCACAGTTTATCTGGTAATTCCTGATTGCTTGACTCATCTAAAGACCCCTATTTATTTGCTTAGATTTAGCCTGCAATTGGGAAGGTTTCAAGTATGAAGCAAGAGAAGAAAATTCTCTGAATTACCAACTATATTTTAATATTTTTATTTATTACTTGTGATTTTTTTTTGAGATGAAGTCTCATGTAGCCCAGGCTGGCCTCAAACTTGCTCAATAGCCTAGGCTGACTTGGAACTAGTCACACTCTGTGACTGAAAGTCAAGTTGATAAACCTTTGAGATTTCTTATTTGATATTTATTGGCTTTAAAAATATTTTTTATACAATAGATTTTGATCATATTCCTTCCACTCCCCGGCTCCTCCCAGGTCCTCCCTACTTCCCTACCCACCAACTTCATTTTCCTTCCCTCTCTCAAAAAACAAAACCCCAAGAATCAATCAATCAATCAATCAATCAATCAAACAAAAGCCTAAAAGGATAAAGAATATGAAACTTAAAACCAAAACCAAAACCAAACCAAAACAAAAAGCATACAAAAAAATGGAGTCCATTTTCTGTTAGCCAGCCAGGAGCATGAGGACTGCTCTGGAATATGGTTGATATACATGTCACTCTGTTGGAGAAAATTGATTTTCATTTGCCAGCAGGTATCAATTGCAAATAGCTTCTTGGTTAGAGGTGGGACTTTGTGCCCTTCTCTGTGCTGAGATTTGACTGGCTTGAACTTGTGCGGGTCTTGTGCATGCTGCCACAGCCTCCATGAGTTCATAGGTACACCAATCATGCTTAGTCTGGAAGACACTGTTTCCTTGGAGTCATCCATCACCTCTGTGTAGTTGTTTTTTTTTTTTTTTACTCTTTGCTTGTTGCTCTGTAGGGACCCACCACTCAGCTCCCAAATAAATACACAGAGACTTATCCCTGTCTCTTATACACATCTAGATGTGTATAAGAGACAGGGCCTTAGCTTGGCTTATTTCTAGCCAGTTTTTCTTAACTTAAATTATTCCATATACATTTTGCCTCTGGGCTTTTATTTTTCCCTATTTCATATACCTTTCTTTCCTTCTTACTCCATAGCTGGCTGTGTGGTTGTGTGGCCATGTGGCTGTGTGGCCATGTGGCTGTGTGGCCATGTGGCTGTGTGGCCATGTGGCTGGCCCCTGGCCTCCTGCTCCTTCTCCTTTTCTCACTCCTCCTCTCATTCTTCTTCTGTTTTTTTCTCTCTGCCTGCCAGTCCTGCCTGTTTTTCTCTCCTGCCTAGCTATTGGCTGTTCAGCTCTTTATTAGACCAATCAGGTATTTTAGACAGGCAAAATAACACAGTTTTACAAAAAAAAAAATCTTTGCATCACTAAACAAATATTCCACCCCATAAGTGAATGTAACACATCTTCAACTGATATTCAACAATACCTCTGGTTCTTAAAACCTTTCTGCCTCCTCGTCCTAACAGTCTCTGAACCCTGAGGGGAAGGATTTGATGGAGACTACCATTTGAGACTGAGCACTCCGAAGTCTCTCACTGTGCTCATTGCCCAGTTGTGGGTCTGTGTTGGTTTCCATCTACTGCAAGAAGCTTCTCTGACAAGGGTTGAGTGATGCCCCCATCTGTGGATATATTATTATGTCATTAAGAGTGATTTTATTTCTATGTTTTAGAAGAATAATTGTAGTAGATTTTTGTCTAGGGCCTGTGACTTATTGAGTCTAAGTTCTTGACGAGTTTAGCAGTGTCAGGTATGGATTCCATCTGAAATAACATGGAAAAAATTAAATTATATGTATGTGTGTGTCTAAGTGTGGACTTATGCATGTGAGTGCAAGTGTCTATGGTGGCCAGAAGAGGGCTTGACACTCTCTAGAATTGGAGCTAGGGCAGTTGTAAGCTGCCTGATGAGGATTCTGGACCATAGACAGATCTTCTAAGCCAAACGTAGATCTTCTGCAAGAGCAGCTCATACTCTTATTTACGCACACACACACACACACACACACACACACACACACACACACTTAAAAATTAAATACATTTCCCCATTTAGAGAAGAGCATTCTACAATCTCTTATTCTCTGGAGATTGTGTCTGGGTCTCTGTGTTAATTTGTGGTAGTTTGCCATCTACCATAAAAAGGAGTTTCTCTAATGAGGGCTAAATGGTGCAATAACTTATGGATACAGAGATAAGTCAGTAGGAGTAAGTTTATAGCTATGTTCATTTAGCAGAATATAGCAATAGGTTTCCCATAGGGCTTGTGTGGTCACAGGCTCTTTGTCTCAATTTTTTTGGGGTGGGCCTTAAATCCAATCAGAAAGTGCTTGGTTACTCTCCTAGCATACACACCACTATTGTTCTAGTGGTGTATCTTGTCAGGTTGATCATTATTGTAGCTCACAGCTGGGTAAGATAAAAGGTTACTCTTCTCCTCCAGCAGAGTGAACAGCATCTTATATCACCATGAAAGCTAGCCAGCAGAGATGAAGCTTTCAGGTGAGTGCCAGCTTGAATTCCGTATTCTGTAACTTGTGTGGCCATGTAAGCAGTAGGGTCTTACCATCAACTTCTGGAGAGCAATTGAGAACAGTGGCAGTAGCCTATAACCCCAACGACCAAAACACTCCAAAGGAGGTAACCCATTCCTGGCACTGAACCTTTTATTTGATAGCTTATGGTGTGTAAGATGCATAGTGTTCCCCTATTATCAGGTGACTCTCTATTTAAATTCTCTATTTACAGGAAGCTTCTGTGGTAGCAGGCTTCCATATGGCTTTCTCAAGGCTCAGGGGTCATCATGGCAGAGGGGCAGAAGGATCATAAGAGCCAGAGGTAGTGGATGGTTGCAACATCCCCAGATGACACAGCAGAGTAGTTGCACTTATGAATTGCAGCAATTGTTGCAGCATGTGTAATATCGATGCAAGCTCAAGCCTGACAAGACTCAAGCCTGGAGGGAGAGGTCATCACAAAGCCCCATCCCTGGCTGAGGAGCTACAGCAGCTGATAACTTTTAGGAGAGGGAGAGTACGTTTCTATAGAACGTACCTACCTGGTAGGTCAACCACACTCAGATAGATGACTCTACACCCAGCAGGATATGGACGGCACAAAATTGGATTGTGTGGGTAATAAATAAAGGACATGAATATGGGGGCTGGGTGGGGAGTTAGGGGTGGGTTTAGGAGGGATTGGGGAGGAGTAGAGGGTGACTGTTACTGGAATCTATTGTATGAAATTCTCAAAGGATTCATTTTAAAAAAATGAACGAAATCTGAAAACAATAAGGTTTATGTGTTGTCTTTTTTGGCCATTCATTCATTCATTCGTTCATTCATCTATTCCACAATTACTTATTAGGCTTCTGCCATGAATCTGGCATGTTGTTAGATGTTGTGACTGGCAAATCATAGAGCTTTCCAGAAACTCAAGGATGGGATGGTGCTCTACCGATTTACAAGACTGTAATTTGGGAATACAGACTCTCTCCAGGAGAAGGAAGAACGGGCAAAATATTTTAAGTGAGGAAAGGACACAGACAGATTTCCACACTGGAATCCCACCTTACTTGGAGTGTGTGGGACGTATGGCAATGGGTGAATTATTTGGCAAAAGACTACCATGCTCTTTGCAAGGTTTTCCTTGTTCTCCTGCATTTGGTGTTACCTTCATTCTACAAAAGTGAACACCCACCCGAGCAAACACAAGCTAGTTAAATTTAGAAGATTCCCCTGGATGCTGTAATAGACATTCTAAATGTGTAGATTTGCTCACATTTCATAGACTTGCCACCTTCCCCTTCTGTGCTTTTGCTACTCCCTTTGTGACTGCTTGCTGTTTGCTTTGCAGGAGAAATGATGCTCCCTTCTTCTGTAACCATCAATTTCAAACCAAATGTGTGAACAGTCACAGTTTTCTGGGTAGGTAACCAAGACATTAAATGCTGGGGAAATTCTTGAGGTGCTCTGTTTTTCCTCATCATCTCCCTTGTAGTGCATTGTTCATCTCCCAGGAGACAATGAAAAAGCCTATAAGCAAAATATTGTTGCTGAGTGAAAGCTTGTTAATGAGTAGATGGATGGATCTCACGTGGAAAACTGCCCACAGCTGTTTGAATTTATAAACGATTCTTATTGTTGCTTTTTGCAACGTGTTCCTTCACCAGAGTAAATATATGTGATTTACAGGGTAAATGTAGTATATTTAGGCTTCAAAATGACCAGTGGAAATATATTTATTTATATTCTGTTCTAAAATAGATGATATATGGGTCCTCATTATAGGGTAGTAGTGTTGTATGTGTGTGTGTGTAAATATAGCTTCTCACTGCAGACACAGACAAACTTAAAAATTCCATTTCTAATAAAGCTTCCAAAAGAACCTCAGTAATGCAGTTATGACACAGAACAATCTTTCAGAAAGCTATTTGAGATGAATTTAACATAAAGTTCATGAAAGAAAAGCCTTCACCTCCATTCTTTCTAGATAAAAATGAGAAAGGTAACTAATGCTTTACATTAAAGGAGCGTGTGTTGCTTGCTAGAGGTCAAGCTTAGTTTCTAGGACTTGGAGTCACTAGTTCATTTCTTTCTTTCTCTCTCTC
>LZPO01098316.1:16732-27550 GCA_001675575.1 Neotoma lepida
TTCCTTTCTTCTCTTTCGTTTTTAGACAAGATCTCACTCATCTCAGACTGTCCTTGAACTTGCTATGTAGCTAAGGAAGGCCTTGAATTTCTCATCCTCCTTCCTCCACCTCCAAAGCGATAGGATCACAGGCATGTGCCTCCATCTCCTAAGTGCTAGGACCACAGGCATGTGCCTCCATCTCCTAAGTGCTAGGACCAAAGGCACGTGCTGCCAGCCTGGCTAATGCAGCTCTGGGGATTGAACCTAGGACTTTGTGTGTGCTAGGTAAGCACACTACCAACTAAGCAACATCCCTAGCACCTCATTTAATTTTCATTACAACTTAATAAAACGAGTATTGTTCCTATCCTGCAGTTTATAACTGAGGAAACAAGCAAGAGAGGGTTAAGCAATCTGTTTATTGCTACAGAACTGGTAAGTGGCAGCAATGGAGTTTGAATCAAGCCCTTTGGCTCAAACATCTTTACTCTTGCCCAGTGTACCCTGCTGCTTCTGTAGAAGTTAGAAGCTGTCTCCAGAATTACAGATCCTTGACATGGATGACGGAGAATGTACACACATCTGTCTCTAGACAGGCTTTGAGAATAACCTAGCTGCCTGGTATTTGTCCAAAGAGTACAAAACAAACCTAAGATGATGACAAAAATTTTAACTGAGCAGTTACAAAGATGAACACAGAAGAGGATGGGAAGCGAGGCAGGTTCAGGAAGGAATGTTGAGAGTTTTGTGTATGATGTCTTACTTTGAGATTATCGTTATCTACAGAGATGCTGAGCCACCAGTTGGCCACAGGAGACTACAGCTCAGGTGACAGATTGAGAGACAGATTTAGAGTTGCTAAGCATATGCACACTGTTTGAGTTGTAGGCTTGAAGCAGTGCTCTGAGGGAGCGACAGTAGACAGAGAGAGAAAGATGCTTGAGGACTGAATCCTGGGGGGCTCCAACATGTACACGTTGGCTTAAAGAAGAATCCAACAGAGGAGACAGCAACACTATGAGGAGAGGAAGGTGAGAAAGCAGGGGTTAGAGAGAGGCAAGGGAAGAAAGATAATGAGGAGGGCAGCACCATCATCACCATTATCATCATCATCATCATCATCATCATCATCATCATCGGTGAAGCCAAATCATAGGGAAAGAGGAATGATGTTGAGAATCTCCATGCTGCATCACGGGGGTCACTGGTGACCTGACCAGAACCTCACAGCTTTAGAGATGGGAGTAAAAGCCTTACTGTAGGGGATTGAGGAGAGAAGAGAAAGGAAGAGATGTCAGAGTGTGAGTGGAGACAGCACTGCAAAGTGGAGCTCGTTGGGAAAATGAATTTTTTTTTTTAAGATGAAAAAATAACATGGCGAACTTCTGGGAAGGAGAGAGTCCCTGGAGCAGTCTGTCTGAGATGCTGAGAGGAGCTGGTTCTGGAGAACAGAAGGAAAAACCTGCTTTGCACAGCCTACCTGTAGCAGTTGGCCTACAGCAGTGCGTGTGAGTGGAAGATGGTCGATGGGTGGTGTTATGGTTTAAAATTTCAAAGATAACCCCTCAAGGTTCAAAATCTGGAAACTTGTCCCCTGTGAAGTTGTATAAAATTGGTTAAAGTGAAAGAGGTGGAAGATGGTTAGGTCATGGGAACACCACCCTCGGAGGGGGTTAGTAGCAAGCTCCTGGGAGCAGGTTAGGGTTTGGGCAATTGGATTAGATCTCCAGGGAGATCTGTTATAAGCTGGGGCCAACCCATGTGCTTGATCCCTTCCGCACAAGGCCTGTTCCCTTTGTGCTTCCCTGCCATATTGTGATGCAGCCAGCAAGCCAACACCAAGATGTTTAGGTCCTCCAGCCACAATGTTTGTGGGCCAAGTAAACTTCTTGGGAAGTTACCCAGTCTTAAGTATTTTATTATAGCAACACAAAATGGACTTATATAGGAGCCTTTGGAAACCATTGCTTCATTTTTTCAGTGAATAAGAAAGAAGGGTCATTATCTACTTTTCCTTCAATGACACTGGTGGCAGATGTGTGTGCCAGCAGGCTCTGGCAGCCTTACCCCTACAGTCTAATTGCATGCAGCCCTCATGGTCTCTCTGGTCTCTCTGTTGGACTGGTCCTTCTCACCGCCTGCAGCTTTGTCAGACATTCTGTTTTCCATGGTCCTGGCATCTCTTTGTTTCTTAGGTCTCTAATGCTCTTTCAGGACTTCATGCATCACTGCCTTAGGGGGGATGTTTATGGAATCTGACTCTGCTCCACGTTGTTTGGCCTCTCGGGCTTTCCTTAGAAAGCTGAGTGGAAGCCTTCATGATCCTGCAGCTCCAGCATTCTGTATGTGGATGATGTCATGGGCTGCAGCTGGGTTGGCAGGTAGGTGGTCCCTCTAAGATCTCATCTTTAACAGCTTCTGAGTGCCTGGGTGGCTGAATCTGGGAAAACACTTTTCCAGGTGACTCCATGTAAGCAGAGCTCCCTCCTTCCCATAGGTGCTAATTCTTGAAGGAAAGTCTTTCTATTGAGTTTACACTACTTCCTTCAGCACTTCCAAATATAGTACCACCAGGTGGACTAACGCTTCAACATGAGCCCGTAGGAGACTTTCCACATGTATAATAGCGATGACTGTGCACAGCACATCTCCCTGAGATGCCTGCAGACTGTGTATAGAGGAAGCAGAATCCACAGGAGAGAGAGGATTAGGTTTTTAAAGGAAGGCAGCACACAGGGTTAGTACAAAATACTAGGGCTATGCCAAACCCTGTGACCAGCATGGATGTATACTTAACCATCTGAAGACAGCTTAGTTCAGCTAGATGCTGCTTTGTCAGGAACAAGCGGGAACTTGTGGTTTCAAGGAGCTCTCCAGCTGCTGCCTTGTGTAACATGATATGCAGACAGCCAGCAGCCCAGGAGATGGTCTCAGTGGGGACCAATATTGGCTTGGTGGTGTAGATGGAAGTTTGGTATTAAATTTCTAGCTAAGGGTTTGTGTACAGCTAGGTGGCAGAGACTCCTATTTTTCAGAGAAACTTATATTTCTTGTCATTTAGAATAGTCCTTTGTGGGATGGAGAGATGGCTCAGTGATTAAGAGCCCTTGTTCTTGCAGGGGACCCAGGTTAGATTTCCAGCACCCACATGGTGGCTTACAACTATCTGTAACTCCAGTTCCAGGGGATCCGATGCCATCCTGTGACCTCCACAGGCACAAAGCATGGATGTGGTACATAGACATGTGCAGGCAGAACACTCATATACATATAAAACAAAATAAATAAATCTAAAAAAGTAGGCCTTTGTATGCTACAAAGCTTAACTTCAAGGTCAAGCAGTGTAAAAGCAAGCATAAGTTATCAGACTATGAAGAAACAAGAGAAGGTGGAAACTCATGACTAGTTATCTGTGGTCCAGCATTGCCCAGAATATTTTTCTCATTTGAATACATTAATTCATTTTCTTCATTTGCTCAGCTTCTCCATATGGAATTTATACATATATTGAACACTCGTTAAATGGTAGGAACTTAGCAAAAAGCTGGAGACTGTGTCTCACAGGAGATTACGGTTAAATGAATAAAAACAGCTCAGCAAACAAAAATAATAACAGTGTAAAGTATATTCATAAGCAATAGTTACCAAATGTTTGTTACATACTGGGTCCTGCCTAAGCCCATTTACATCAGCTCACTTAATCGTTTTTGCAGACTATCAATGTTATATGAATCATCTCAACAGATATTTACTTTCTAGAATATTTTCTTTGCAGGCTGTTGGTCAGCCAGGCTTAGTTCCAGGCTTTTGTTGGATTCAAATCCGCTCCACATGTCTCTACTTTCTCTTTGTTCCAGAAGCTTCCTCAGGATATGCTGTCATGGTAGATCATGGGGTCATGGGTGTTAGCTGTCAAGCTACTGGACATTTATAGTTCTAACCCAAACATCAGATCCTCTGTTACTGCACTGGTCAGAGTATGAATGATGCATGGCCATCAGTAAGATGGAGAAACACACTGTTCCTTCTTCAGTGGGAGGTGCTGTGAGCTCATGAATCCATGGAACAAGTCAAAAACTGAATACTGTGACTCAGAGACAGAGTTGCTGTTCTGTCATTATTTACAAATGGAGAGAGTTAATGAAGAGAGATCGAGATTGGTCCATCTAGAACCTAAACCTGGAAGCTGGAGACTCCTGACTCAAACGATTTTTGCACAGGATGCTTTGGTGGCAGGTAGGGGTGTGGGTTAAGAAGGGCTATATAGGGAAGGTCGTGTTTGGGGATAAGCCTGAGTACTGTTGGTCAGATTTCAAACCTAACTGTGGAAAACAACTGAGGTCATTAGCACTCGTGAGAACAGTTTCATTGGGGGAGGTGAGAACAGAGGCAGATGGCGGTAGATTAAGGGGTGAGTGGGAAGCGGAGGAGGAGAGCCAGCCTCCAGAGCCTGGCTGAGATGAGGAGGGAAAATCTGGCAATAGGATCGAAATAGGGAGGAATGTCACCTTTTTTGTTTTTCTTAAAAGTCATGTGTACTTGATATATTTTCTCATCTACTAGCTTGGGGTCCAGCTTGTTGTTTCCTGAGACTTTGAGGTGCGTCTTTAGGTTAGGAGCATCATTCTCCCTGGGTTTTATGTTCGGACTCTCATGGTTACACTTCCCTCTGAGAATGGCCTTGGCTGTGTCTAATAGCTTGTGTCTTTGTTTTCATTGGCTTCTAGGAACTCTTTAATTTTCTCCTGGAGTTGGGTGCTGTTATCTCTTGCTGTTGACTTCTAGTTCTATTCCATCATTATCTGACAGGGTATAAGAAGCAGTTTGATCTCTTTTTGTATTCATTAAGCCCTTCTCCCATGGCCTACTGTGAGATCTGTTTTGGAGAAAGTTCCATTGGCTGCTAAAAATGCGTATTCTGTTGCTGTTGGATGGAATATTCTGTGGATGTCTATTTGTGTTGATTTGAGGTTGGGTCTCATGTAGCCTAGAGTAGCCTCAAACATGTTGTATAGCCAAAGATGACCTTGAACTCTTCCTGTCTCTGCTGGGCTTATAGGTGTACATCACTACGGCAACTTGTAGATGTCTATCAAGTCCATTTGATATATGGTACAATTTAACTCTGAGGTTCCTTGTTGGTATTTTTGTCTGTGTCATCCCTTTATTCAGGATAGTCGGGTATGAGAAAACCTTCTGTCATTGTACCTGGACCTATTTACATCCAGCCTTTAGTATTTGTTTTATGAAACTGGGTACACCAATATTTGTTGTATAAATATTTGCTATCTTTTCTTTTTGGCACATTGATCCCTTTATTTAGATGGAATGATTTTCTGTATCTTTCCTACTAATTTTGGCCTAGTTTTCCAGGTGTAAGAGTGACTGTTACTGCTTGTTTTCTGATTCACTTGATTGCAGTACATAGTCTCTGTGAGTGGCCTGCCGGTGAGATGTGTCTCTGCTGGCACATCCATGTTTCCTTATTTATTTTTGACAATGAATTAATATTTTGTGTACACCATAAACTTTACTCAGATGGAGTAATAACATGTTTTTACTTTACTACTACTACTATTATTATTATTATTATTATTATTGGTTTTTGGTGTTTTGAGACAGAATTTCTCTATGTAATCTTGGCTGCCCTTGAGCTAGCTCTGTAGAACAGGCTGGTTTTGAACTTGTAGAGATCTGCCTGCCTCTGACTCCTTAGTTCTGGGATTAAAGGTATGGTTCACCACACTTGGCTACTTTCTTATTTTTTAAGTTTTAGATGCGTTGCCTGTAATTGCAGTTGGGATGAAATCCTCCTATTTGAAACTGTTCCAGGATCTGGAGAGATGGCTCAGAGGTTAAGAGCACTGACTGTTCCTCCAGAGGTCCTGAGTTCAATTCCTAGCAACCACATGGTGGCCCACAACCATCTGTAATGAGACCTGGCGCCCTCTTCTGTATACATAATAAATCAATGAAACTGTTCCAGGAAATACAGTTCCATTTTTCAAGTGTTCATTTTTTTTTTAACTAAACTCTGTGATAATTACTATATAGAACATGTCAATCCAACCAATACACATCCGTGTTCATTGCCTCATGGTCAGAAGTTATAGAATCAGGCAGGTGTTGTCAACAGACAGGTGAAGACAATGTGCTAGCCACAAGGGACTTCATTCAGCTCTTAGGAAGAAAAAAATGTTATCTGTACAAAAATGAACAGAACTGGAGGTATCATGTGGGGCCAGATAAGCCATATCCAGGAAGACAAATGTCCCGTTTTCTTTCATGTGTAGACTGTAGACTAGAGGGAAAAAAGACTTGAAAATGAAGAATTATTTGGGAGGGGGAGGGGACCAGAAAAGAATAAAGGTGGACACAAAAATCAAAGTATACCCGTGGTGTGGTGGCACATGCCTTTAATCCCAAGCATTCGGGAGGCAGAGGCAGGTGGACCTCTGAGTTTGAGGCCAGGCTGGTTGACAGTGACTTCCAGGGCAAGCAGGGCTGTTACACACAGAAACCCTGTCTCAGAAAAAAAAAAATCAAAGTACATGATAGACTTAAATGAAGATATCTTAATTAATTAAACCCACCAATTTTTTTTTATGATGAGCATATGCTAATGAAGAAAAAGAAATGAACAAAACAGAAAACCAAACCCCAGAGTACCCAGTGTTTAGTGGAGAGGTGCTCTTTGGCTTGGATGCGGTCTCCATTAGCTCCCTCAGATCCTTGGCTCTTGGTACAAATGGACTTAACTAGGTAGTGAGGGGTGCTAAAGAGTGAAGAGTTGGATAGGGCACAACAGGAGGGAGAAGTTACAATTGTAAGTGTTTGACATTGAATACATGTGGCCTGCCTTCACCTCTGTCACTGAGTTCATCAATTTATTTAAATGATATTTAGAGAATGCAGTGAGCTTTATCACAAACAAGCTTGAAAGACTTCTTTGGGGGTACCCACGAACTTAAACGGGCTCTTCCCTAGCGTGCACCACCACAGCCACCTGGCTTATCTGCTTGTGTTTTATTGGTGAAAAAGAGTCACAAATCACACCTTCCTCCAGTGCAGGGCAAGTGCAGTCTGAAGAGGACTGACATCAGAGATACCAGTCTGTCGCAGTGATGATAACCCCACGGAAAAAGATCAGTTGTCATTTGTACTGGCTGCTGAAAAAGGCTGTGGTCTGNCCTATGGGAAGCGTGCTCTGGCTCCCGTATTTTCTGCCTTTCCTCATCCTGCTCAACCTCAGAAGCTGAGCTCGGCATACAACACCCACAGGCCTCCTTGTTCTCGGTGTTTTGGCTGCATCTGGCCAATGTGAGGTTGTGATTAGATTGAAGCAAAGGTGGAAATGTGTTCAGGTGTTCCTTTGCCATACACCCTGCCCCTGTTCGCCTCTGGTAGAGGTTGCATTCCCTCTGGCAGAAGAGATCTCCTAGGTCTTCAGATCACGCTGAGGAGGAAGGGGTTCTCACTGCTTGTATTTCTCAGGCCCTTCAATAGCCTGCTTGCTGTAGGTGAAAGTTTCTCTCCTGCCTGCCTGTTCCCAAATACCCAGCAGCTGCTTTCCAAATAATTGACTTGGAGGCTTAATATTACTTATGAATGCTCAGTGGTAGCTTAGGCTTATTACTAACTAGCTCTTACACATAAATTAACCCAAAATTCTTATCTATGTTTAGCCAAATGGCTTGGTACCCTTTTTCAGTGTGGCATTCTCATCTTGCTTCCTCTGTGTTTGGCTGGCAACTCCTGACTCTGTCCTTCCTCTGCCCAGAATTCTCCTACTCTGGTCGCCCTGCCTATACTTCCTGCCTGGCTACTGGCCAATCAATATTTTATTAAACCAATTCGAGTGACAAATCTTTACAGTGTACAAGAGCATTATCCCACAGCAGCCTGCACTGGCTTTCCTTAATTTGCTCACCTACCTCTAATAGAACTGTCATGAACGTCTCCTTATTCTTTGTTAATGTGCTGTTTCCTGTTTCCTGCTGGAATCTGCACTAATATGACAATCAGTAAAAATGTAATGGCCCCTGGATACTCGAGCCTGGTGGGTAGCAAATGGACAGAAATAGTTACACAGATGCCAAGAGTGGCCCCTGTAGATACAGCTGTGGGGAATGAAGGACCAGGAAGATTAGTGAAGGGGGCAGAGCAGGAAGCTGGGCAGATAGCTCAGTGGATAAGGTGCTGGCTATGCAAGTGTGAGGACTGGAGTTCAGATCCCCAGAACCCACCTAAAGTCAGATGTGGTGGTGTTTACCTATAATCCCAGCATCCCGATGGCAGGGTAATGTGGGGAGACAGGAGAATCTCTGTAAGTTTAGGGGTCAGCATAGCTAACAAGAGACGCTACTTCACAAGAGATGGATGGAGGACAGACAGCTGAGGTTCTCCTGTGACCTCCACACATGCTCTGTGTCATGCACGTGTCTACACTCACATCTAGGGACATGCACACATACACAGCTCTCTCTTTCTCTCCTTCTCACTGGCAGAACAGGCAGCCATGGGGAACAATGGATTCGAGGCAGGGGCTCTGCTCTGGGAATAAGGACAGAATCAAAGAATGTTCCTTTTTCCAGCGCTCACAGGGTCTGTCCAGTGGGGATGCCAGGATTTCTGTGGTGACTGGATGCTGTGAATCTCTTGCCTTTAGATGAGCACAGCTGTGTGCTTATCCTGTTTAATTTCACCCCTTTCACCAGAGTGTAATGTGTGTGGGGTGGTCACTAGCTTTTTAAATTTGCTTCTGGTCCAGAGAACTCTGTTAGTTACTTTTCTCATGGCTGTGGCAAAACACCTAAACTAAGCAACTTAAGGATGAGTTTGTTTTGGTTCATGGCTTGAGAGTCCAGTCCTGATGGGGGAAAGGCATGGCAGGAGGAGTGGGAGACAGCTGGTTGTGTTGCACTTGCAGTCAGTCAGGAAGCAGGCAGATTACTGGGGCTCAGTTTGCTTTCTTTAGTCTCCATTTCTATTTAGTCTTGGAAGCTAAGCCCATGCATGGATGTAGGTGATCCTAGACACAGTCAAACTGAAGTCAAAATGAAGACTGGCTGTCCCTTGGACTTATGAATAGATGGGGGTAAGAAGGGGGCTGTGAGGTCTCAACATTGATCTTGATGCATGAGACTTGGTGGTTTTCTATGTGGAGGACAGACAGTGTTGACACCTGGATAAAAACAACAAGCTGAACATTTGGTGACCAGCCGGGTGGCGGTCACTGGTGCAGCTCACTAAGTGTTCTTGCTTTTCTTCCTGAGATTACGAGGGGGGTGAACCTTCTTGTGTACTTCGTGTAGAATGGGCCCGTACCACTTGCTTTGGTGTGCTGTATGCTACTTTGAGGGGGGAAGCTTGGAATAGCCAGGGCCTGACAAGTCATGCTTGCAATTTCTCTTCTCTACAGTGACCAGCAAAGTCAGCTCCAGAGTGAGAAATGGCAGACACATAAGTCCACAGTGACCCATGTTAGCTATGTAGCAGGAGTAGCAAATGAAATATTGCGGTTTTAATTCATTGTGATTATAAAAGGTATTTTAAAATCGCAGCCTGACTTAGACTTTCACCGTGACTTGAGTTGTAGTGAACAGAATTCTATGCAGAGCATGGCATGGGTGTATGGGTGTGGAGACCTGAAAAACCACACCCTGTGTGTCAGAGTGCGTACTACTGTGCAAGGGGAGTGGCATTCTGGAGGAAAGAGAGGCTCATGGGACACTTTAGTGTCATTCTGTGCATGAATGGGAGGGTAGTAAGGTGGCAAAAGACACCACCAGTGTGCAGAGGTGGCCACAGACTGGAGCAAAGCTGTGCCAGGAGATGGCAGGAGGTGTCTAAGGGGACTCGATGGAGGCAGTAGTTATGGAATGAAGAGGAACGCAGGATGAGGGATGATGTGGAGGGCTATCTGATACTACTTGCTGGTCACTTGGAGATGACAATGGGCACAGGGAGGAATCCAAGGTAGCTCTGAGGTTTGCCAAGATTTGTTTCAGGCTCTGCATTTGCCTCAGCAAATGGCCTGATAAGAGGCCAGGGGTGGTCGTACTGGTTGTTAAAGCCAAGGACTCCAGGTCTTCTCTTCAGGTCCTGTCCCTCAGCAGAAGGCTGGATGTTGTAGTCATGCCTGTTGGCACATTTTCAACTTTGTTTTCTACGCTGACATGTGGAGAAGGCTGGTGAAGAGCCCATAGGCAGATACTTAAGTTTGAGTCTGGAATGTTTCCCAAAGTTTTTGTGTTAAAATCTTGGTCCCAACACAAATGAGGCCTAGTGGGATCTCTCTCTCTCTCTCTCACTCTCCTTTCCTTCCTCCCTAGGTGAGCCATTCTGCTCTGTCTCACATAGCCATCATGATACGCTGCTTTTCCATGGGCCCTAGCATAAGGGAATCAACCAATCATGGACTGAAACCTTCAAGACTGTGAGCTAAAACAAAACTTCTGTCTTGACTGATTGTGCTGGGTGCTTGTGCAGTTCTGGTAGATATTCTGACACAGCAGACTTTTGAGGAAAGAACAGTATTTTTTGATATGTGGTTGTTCCATAAATTTTCGGGTATAGAAGATGCAGGAGAGATGAGTGACTCATCAAATCAATGGGACCTTGGGAATTTCCACAGAACATTTCAGTGGCATTTACACAATTTAAACATAACACTCACCAGACCACGAGCATGTTTAAAAATATCTATAAGTGGATTCAGGCTATGAACTTGTGGTGATATTTTATTTGTCTTCCCTAATAAAATTTATCTGAGGGTCAGAGGAAAAACGGGGCTGCCACTAATAGAAAAACAATAGCCATGCAAGTTAGCACACA
>LZPO01098320.1:0-16733 GCA_001675575.1 Neotoma lepida
TATCTAAGGTAATTCCATGCTTTAGAAAAGTCTAATATTGCCACCTGGCTATGAAGATATTTCTGTTATATGGTGCATTTTGTTTTTGTTTTTTTTTTCTTGGAAATACACACAACAGAAAGCTGATTATACAGTAGTTCTATTTTCAGTTTTCTAAGGTACAGATTTACTAAAATACATTTTAAAATAATATTTATGGACTTCAAGAGGATGTTTGTTATCTATTCTCTGTTTTCTTAAATTATTATGCAGTTTGATGTTTTTCATACATATTGCCACATGATGAAAAGTGTTATATAATACTGAGAAGATACTGAGTTTGAGGAGACCACAACATATGTATACTCACTTCTCTGGACCTCAGTTTGTACATGATAACATCACTGGATGTTTTAGGAAGCTGTACTATATATACACATTAGTCTTTTTGGAAAAACTCCAGCATGCCTCTCCTAGAAAACAGGTCATTCTGTCAAGCAGCTCTTCCAAGCTATCCCAGTTCTTCAATTCACCATTCAGCCAGCCATTATTTCAGCCCGTGGTAAAAAAAAAAATTAAAAAAATCCTCTATTCTTTAAGCTGCATTCATAAGAGAAGATATTAAGCCTGGCAGGGGATGGAAAAATGTTTCTTCTTACCAAGAGAAATATTTTTATATTTTGTGCCAAATACCAGTAATTAAAAGATCTATATCTCAACACAAATTAAAGAAGCTTAGAATAAGATAGCAAAATTCAAATCATCTTTAATAAGTAACACCTAAATGTATATGCTTACACTAAGCTCCCAAGTAGGTTACAGCTAAGCTCACCCCAGGCTTCCTCATAGAAACACACTTTTTTAATATCTGCAAGATCATTCAAGGAGATGGAAAATCTCATGCACTAAATACAGTGCCATAAAAATACAGATGCAAGGTTATGTTAATATACTTCCATGTTTGATGGCCACGGACAGACATGATGTGTTCTTCATTCTAAAGCAGACCTGGTGAGGTCATTCTTATTTCCCAGTGGTCAGGAGTAGGAAACAGTGGTCTAGTCAAAAGGGAGAGTGCTGTTCAATGTCCTGCAAAGTCTGTATCTTGAGAAAGATGACAGTTGTTTTCCACACATTGGTAGACTGGGAAATCCTGTCCTTGAAACAATTTGCACGTGATGTTAGCATCAGAAAAGCAAAATTAGTGATGAACAAACCAGCACACAAGATTATACAGCCACATTCTTTAACAAGGGAAAAAAGAAAAATATTCCACAAAATGGCAATAATTGAGTACAGCTTGAATAAAAATTTTGTTATAACTTTAAAAATGATAGAGATTTTTTTCCTTGCCAAAATAATACAATTACAGTGGCAACATACTCATAAAAATTATCTACTAGCTTCTCAAGTTTATCTAAAGAAATATAGTAAAGAGACAAAGGAATTAGTTTCTAGCTTATTTAGCCTTTTGCACCATATAAATGAGCCAGGAAATTACAATTTGCTTATCAAAATTGTTGTTTACATATAAACAAGAAACATTTAGCATTAATTTCCTTTTCTTTAAAAGGCATAGAACATTTATATCTTGTATTTGTTTAGTGTATTATTTGTGAGTAAATTATTTTTATTGTTTAAGTATTATTACTTTAAATATTTTTATTTTATTTATTCATATATCTATGTGTGTATGTTACTCATGTGGGTCTGTGTAAATAGGAGACCAAGGGAGGTCAAGTGTCCTGACATACCACTGTTTTACATCCTTGAGACAAGATCTCCTGTTGAATTTGGGGTTAGGCTGAAAGTCAGAAAGTCCTAGTAATCCCACTGTTTCTGCCCCATCTCATTGTTGGGGTGACAGGTGTGCATTACAATGCCTGGCTTTTCACAAAGATGCTAAGTCTTTATGCTTACACAGCAAGTACTCTTTATTTCCAAGCCATTTCCCCACACCTATCTATTATGATTTTTGAACTCTAGTTTGATATATTTGTTGTACTGATACCTCTGTGGTTAGTCAAAAATGTTTTAAATCTCTTTGCTCAAGTGCCTTACTCTTGCTCCTGTTATTCTCGTGTACTGAAACCAACATTATTTGGGCATGATAATATAACTTCTCGCTGTCATGTCAAGTGTAGTCCATACATTTGGAAAGACTGAGGAAATAACTCATTCCTCATTATTCTGACATAATTACGGGATTGTTTTTATTTTTGACCTACAAAGAAATAAGAGGTTTTAATAAAACTAAAGAGATGTCATTGGTCAGAGTGTAGTCAAAAGGGTATGTATTATTGTAGCTGTATCATTCTACGAAGGAGTTTGCTTTGCCAGTGAATTTAACAGATTTAAAGAGTTTCAGTCCATTAACTCCATAATACTCTTCCTAATAAAATGATTTTTTTTTTGTCAACAACTTCAGTTTAGTCACTGTAATGAAAGAAAAGGTGGAATAA
The DNA here is from genome assembly GCA_001675575.1 of Neotoma lepida. NCBI lineage: Eukaryota > Metazoa > Chordata > Mammalia > Rodentia > Cricetidae > Neotoma > Neotoma lepida. The sequence continues at coordinate 2,442 of LZPO01098320.1, forward strand.
CTTTGGGGAGTAATTGATGTATAGATTATAGATTATAGTTATCAAGCATGAATATAAAAATATTAGCCATAATAAATTTGGCAATTTGGTTACCTCACAGTAACCTCTGTAAGTATACAAAAGACTTCATTAGTGTAAAAGTAGTCCAGAATAACACAAATTATCAAACCTATCTAAACTGGTAACTATAATAATTTCCCATGATTATTCCAAATAACCAAGAACACACAGAAGTAATTAGCAATCAAGGAGAGGACAGAAGAGTCCACCTTTTTATATAGGATCACTTTTATATATGGAAGCCACTAACCCATGACTTAACATATGATATTGGACTTATTAATGAATGCAGAAGAAAACTGCATTGAGCTTTTGCTAGTGCCAGAGGAGAATATCTTAGTTAGCTCAGAAATTTCCAAACACGAAATGATTCTTACTGGGTAATGTGCTCCTATGATGGCTTTCACATGTGGTTGACTAGATGATAAGCAGAGCCAGGCCAGGAGTGCAGATCTCCTGCATCTACATTTGGTGCTATTTAAATACTGTTAAATGATTTGTTTCATTTTGTATGCAAATCAATACGTTTTTATACTTCATACATTAGAAAACTAAAACTACTTTTTTTTTCAGCAGAACTGTGCTCACTGGGGGAATACTAATATGTAATATTTCAATTGTATAACATTTTGCAGTATGCTATAGTTTTTATGTTTCTAGCAACAGACCTTAGGGTTGACAGGCTAATAATTTCACATAATTATTCTACCCTGGAGGATCATCTACAGTGATTGATTAATTATAGGGCTACCTGAAAACCAAAATGGAACTAAAACATTAGCCATACTTTGCTGATGATAACATAAGTGTTCAATCCAGGAGCAAATGGGATTTTTATGAATGTTCCTTTGGGGAAGATTTGAACGCATGGTTATAAAATGGTAATTGATGGGAGAAGTGACAAGTAATTTCAAATACCCTTCCTTATGACAAAAGAGTGATTCTAAATGTTTTTTTTTACATCTATTCAAAGAAATATAACCACATCTACCATCATTTCCTGCTATCAACTTCCCCCAGGCCACCCAACACACTCCACTGTCAACTTCATGTCATTTCCCCCCTTTCTTTTTGGTAAACCACTAAGTCCAGTTACTGCTGCCCACATGTGCATGAATATTGGTCTACTCACTGGAGAATGGGAAAACAATCAATGGCCATATCCTCAGAAAATATGATACTTCCACTTCTAAGAGTTATTTACTCTCAGTAGCTTCTCAGTATGGGGTAGAGTCTGGAGATCTCATAGCCTAGCTGTGCTGAAATTTTGGCTGACTTCATCTTGTACAGGTCTTATGAGGGCAATCTTCTATGCCCTTTCCCTTAACATGGCATCCCATGGCTCCTTGCTAGTTCTCTTGCTTCTACATATGCTACAAGTTGAGCACAAAATAAAAATTTGAATACGAGATACATATTGCTTGTCTTTCTGAGCCTGAGTTAATGTGCTCAGAATATTTTTTCCAGTATCATCAGTTTATCTCTAAGCTTCATAATTTCATATTTCCTTACAGCTGAGTAATAATTTATCCTATGCACATAACACATTTTTGTTATTTAATTGGATTGTTCATTATTTTGATGTTTAGTTTCTCGAATTCTTATATATTTTGGAAATCAGCCCTCTGTCAGACGTGGGATTGGTGAAGATTTTTTCCCTTTGGTAGGCTGTGTAGGCTGTTGTTTTGTCTTATTTACCATGTCCTTTGCCTTACAGAAGCTTCTCAGTTTCATGAAGTGCCACTTATTAATTGTTGCTCTCAGTGACTGTGCTACTGGTATTATATTTAGGAAGTGGTCTCCTGTGCCAATAGGTTCAAGAATACTTCCTATTTTCTCTTTTATCAGATTCAATGTAACTGGTTTTATATTGAGGCCTTTGATCCACTTGGACTTGAGTTTTGTTCATGGCAATAGATATGGATATATTGGCAATCTTGTTTCTTCTGTTTTTGGTTTTGAGACAGGATTTCTCTGTGTAATTTCTCTGTCCTGGAACTCCTTTTATAGATCAGACTGGCCTTGAACTCATAGAGATTGTCTGCCTCTGCCTCCCTAGGGCTGGGATTAATTTTATGTGTCACAACTGCCTGGCTGAAGTTCTATTGCATTAAATATTTAACTGTTCACATGGAAAGAAATTTTACATGCCTACAGAGAAGATGAAAAATAGAGGAAATGAATACTATGTTTTAGTAATTTTTTTCTGAGTGAATTTTCTTGACAATGTGTTGGGTATCTTGAAATTCACAGTTCTTTAAAAAAAGTTTTGTTTGTTTGTTTGTTTGTCTGTTTGTGTATGTCTGTGTTTTGCCTTCGGCATGTTGTCCAATAAATGACAATAATTCTCTTATACATATTATTTAATTTTTTGTTCATTTCTGTTTTATTCTTTTGCTTTAGCTCTTTTCAGATAAACTATGTATTTATTGAGCAAAATCGAATGTGTAGTCCTGAATAAAAATATTTAATTATTATTTCTATCAACTATTCCTTTTCAAAATTAAAGGAAATATGGACTTGAAAAATATCTTGAGTTTTTCAAATGTATGATAGATGAATCATGGTGCCATGTAAGAATTATTACAGAAAGAAAAGTCTTTAGCATTCATATAGGCATTTATAATTACAGTATCAGTAACTATATGATATAAATTGAGAACACTTCAATTATATGTGGGTAGAATCTTCTAAAAATGTTATTTCATTTGTATTAACAAATGAAGAGTCACTGGCTCATGTCAATATTGATTTCCCATAGCATCACAAATAACAACTGAAGATCACAATATTTATAGACTCATACACCTCACAAGTATATGACCTATCAATTCAGCAGCAATGATTTCTACAGTTTTCTGAAAGCTGAAAGATGAGTGAATTTTTATAACAATAATATTGGACAATAGATTTTAAATGTCACTTAAAATTATCATCCCAAATATTACAAACTGTAGATATCTAAGCTATAATATTGACATTCTTCTTAGAGATAGACAAAAATAGTGCAAGAACAGACCATCAAATCCTTTACAACATGGTGTTAGTCAACTAACTGTTTTAAAAACGAAGGTTATATAGAGATGTCTAATGGTTTATCAAGTGCATTTTTATAACCAAGGTCAAACCAGAAGAATATAACTATCAATGAGGTACTGCTTTTCTATGTTATTGTAGAAATAGTTAAGTGTGGTAAGAAAAGTTTTATTTCTATTGCAAAATGAGAGTTTATAAAATAAAATATATCAGGAGCAGTTAAAATATGGTAATGAACTGGAAAAATTATCACATTAAAGAGTAGATTTTAATTTAGCCTTGCTGCTTCTGGAAGCACTCTATGATTATATGTTAAGTGAGAAGTTAATTTAAAATTAAAATGGTGACTTAACAATGAAGCATGGATATTTGTGATAGTAATCATCAACACTTATTTATAGATTTTCACATAAAGTTGGACTGCTGCATCCTAGACTTATAAAGGAAGAAAGAGAAAAGAAAACTAGTTGTGGATAATAGAGTTTTGTATTATTGTATTATATTTCCTTATAAGTAACTACTAAATACATGAATAGTAAAATATTTGAAATAAAATAAACCATTGTTCATTAGAAATAGACCTAATGTTGGGAATAGGTCTGTTTGAGCAACATTAAGAACAAGGTGAATTTGTAAATGAAAATTTAGTTTTCTCTGGTGGAGTCTCACTAATGAAACAAAGTACTCGTAAGGGTAGGCTGCATGGCCAGCAGTAGATGGTCAACAGAAAATTACTTCACAGGCATCTTTGGAGCTTCCTTGTCTCATAAGGTTGTGTCAGGGCTCTCTTGCTTACATTTATATATAATTTTACTTTATTATTTGTTTTTTATTTTACTAATATATAATATATTTTATTGATAAATAATATATACATATACATTTTTTCTTCTCTCTTTTTTACCTACCGATCATTTGTGATTATATTATGGCTTCCAGTTTAGTGTCTTTGTGAGATTCCTGAATGTGTGAATGAGTGGATCCCTGTTTCTTTTGCCATTCTCTTGGGCTCTTTTCCTTCTATCCCTTTGTTTTGTCCAATTCTGATATCTTGATTATTGTTTTATCTTACTATTTTATTTTATTATTATTCTATAGGATCTTGCTAGTTTTCTAATTTGAGACAGAAAGAGCATGGTTCTGGGTGGAGGTGAGGTGGGGAGGAGCTCAGAGGAATTGAGGGAGTACAAACTATAATCAGAATATATTATATGAAATCAGTGAATATGAGATCAGATCAGTGAATATCTTAACTGTCATCACAGAGCTTTTCTCCAGTAACTGATGGAAGCAGATGCAAAGATCCACAGTCAGGCACCAGGCAGAGCTCCAGAAGTCCAGTCAAAGAGAGAGAAAAGAGATTTGATGAGAAAGGGCATCAAGATCATAATGGGGAATCCTAGGGAGACAACCAAACCAAACTAGTGGAAAATCATGAAAATTGGATCAATGGCTGTGGAGCCTGCATGGAACTGGGCTGGGCCTCTGCATGGGAAGACAGTTGTGTAACTTGATCTGCTTGGGGGGCCCCCTGGCGGTGGGATCAGAATCCATCCCTGGTGCGTGAGTGGGCTTTTTGGAGCCCACTACCTATGATGGGACACATTGAGGCAGGGGGAGGGCCTTGGGCTTGCCTCTATTGGATGTGCCTATCCATGGGAGTCCTTCCCTTCTTGTGGGAGGGAGAGAGGGGTGGGTTGGGAAAGAGAGGCTGGGGGGGGGGGATCTTTGATTGGTGTGTAAAATGAAAGGAAATTCTCTCAATAAAAATTTAAAATAAAATAATTTTTTAGAAAAGTATAAAGTGAAGATCTTTTCCCATTCTGTAGGCTGTCGTTTTGTCTTATTCACCATGTCCTTTGCCCTACAAAAGCTACTCAGTTTTAGGAGGTCCCATTTATTAACTGCTGCTTTCAGTGTCTGTGCTACTAGTGTTATATTTAGGAAGTAGTGTCCTGTGCCAATGCCTTCAAGACTACATGCTACTTTCTTTTCTATCAGGTTCAATGTAACTGGTTTTATATTGAGGCCTTTGATTCACTTGGACTTGAGTTTTGTGCATGGTGACAGATATGGATCTATTTGCAATCTTCTATATGTTGACGTCCACTTATGCCAGCACCATTTGTTGAAGATACTTTCTTTTTTCCATTGTATGGCTTTAGTTTCTTTGTCAAAAATCAAGTGTTCATATGTGTGTGGATTAATGTCAGGGTCTTCAGATTGATTCCATTGGTCCACATGTTGGTTTTTATTCCAGTATCAAACTGCTCTTTATTACTATCATTCTATAGTGGAGCTTGAAGTCATGGATGATGATGCCTCCAGAGGTTGCTTTATTGTACAGGATTCTTTTAGCTATCCAATTATATAAAGAACTCAAGAAACTAGACATTGAAATGCTGAACAATCCAATTAAAAATGGGCTACAGAACTAAACAGAAAATTATCAAAAGGAGAATCTCAAGTGACTGAAAGACATTTAAGGAATTGCTCAACATTCTTAGTCATCAGGGAAATACAAATCAAAACAACTCTGAGATACCATCTTACACCTGTCAGAATGGCTATGATCAAAAACACTGATGACAGTCTATGTTGGAGAAGATGCAGAGCAAGGGGAATACTCCTCCACTGTAGAGGGGAGACCAAACTTGTACAGCCACTGTGGAAATCAGTATGGTTTCTCAGAAATTTGGGAATCGATCTACCTCAAGACCCAGCTATACCACTCTTGGGCATATATCCAAGGAATGCTCAATCATACCACAAGGACACATGCTCAACTATGTTCAAAGCAGCATTATTTGTAATAACCAGAACCTGGAAACAACCCAGATGCCCCTCAATTGAAGACTGGATTAAGAAAATGTGGTACATGTACACAATGGATACTACTCAGCAGAGAAAAACAATGACATCATGAAATTTGCAAGCAAATGGATGGAACTAGAAAATATCATCCTCAGTGAAGTAACTCAGACTCAGAAGGACAAACATGGTATGTACTCACTGATAAGTGGATACTAGATGTAAAGCAAAGGACAACCAGATTGAAACCCACAGCTCCAGGGAGGCTAGCTAGCAGAGAGGACTCTACGAGGGATGCATGGATAGCCCAGCCAAGGATAAATAGATGAGATATACATTAGCAAACTGGGGGTAAGGGAGGGTAATAGAGGGCAAGGGATGGGGGACAAAAACATAGGGGAACAGGAGGTTTGAACTGGAACAAGGATATAGTGGGAGGTCAAGGAAAGAGAGATCATGATAAATGATGACGTTATGAGAATAGGGAGAAACAGAATGCTAGAAAAGTTTCCAGGAATCCACAAAGATGACCCCACCTTAGACTATTGACAATAGTCAAGAGGGTGCCTGAACTGGCCTCCTCTGGTGATCACATGGATGAATGTCCTAACTGTCCTCATAGAGCCTTCATCCAGAGACTGATGGAAGCAGATGCAGAGATCCATGGCTGGGTACCAGGCTGAGCTCCAGGAGCCCAATTGATGAGAAAGAGGAGGGATTCTATGAGCAAGAGGCATCGAGATCATGATGGTAAAATGTATAGAGATGGCCAACCAAACTAGTGGAAACACATGAACTGTGGACCAATAGCTGTGGAGCCCCCATGGTACTGGACTAGGCTCTCTGGATAGGGAGACAGTTGTTTAGCTTGAACTCTTTAGTCTTTGGACCTGGAGGGTTTTGGACCTGCCTCAACTGAATGTACCAGGCTCTGCTGACTTCCTATGGCAGACCTTGCCTTGGAGGAGGGGGAGTTAAGGGGCAAAGCAGGGGGTGGGAGGAGGGAGGGGAGGGGACTTTATGGTTGGTATGTAAAATGAATAGAAAACCTTTTAATAAAAAAGTATAAGGTTAATGGGAATTTTGTACCCTAATTAAATTGCTTCTTACTCATTTTTGAGCTACAGTCATCTTAAAGTGATATACATATTTCAAACCTTTGGTTACTTATAATCTACTTCCAAACCAACTTTTCTGGAATCATTGGCACACTGTTGCTTTTATTTTCACCGTATTTTTACTCATCTGAAGTTTTTGGAAGTTCATGATGTTTCAGTTTTCACGGGTGAAAAGTCAGTTAAACCTCAACTTACTTTTTGTCTAGGAGACTTGGTTGTGTGTATGTCTGTTTAGATATGAGTGTGCTTTGGATTNATTAATTATGGTTTGTAACTGGAATAGATAGCAGGCTTAATGAAGCTAATGTGTGCCCTGCTGCCCAGATCAAATATATTTAAGATCAAAATGTATGTTTTTGTAATGTGAGATGATGCAACCTTCCTCACCAAATATTATTCAAATTTCAGAAAAGGAAACTGTACCCAAGACTCAATTAGATAATGGCATAGTACTTGTCAAGTTCAAGACACTAGGAGGGATGACCATTCATCCCTTATCACATTATCTTTANTAGTGTAGGTAATTCTTCCCCTAATACACCACTTTCCTGAAAGCTGCTCTGTCTAAGGTTCTTAGAAGTACTACCCTTCTCACATGAAGAAGGTTGAATCATCCTTCATGTTTCTCCCCTCTATATGTTAATTTACTATTACAACTCCCAAGAGCACTTTTCACTTGATTTAGGTTTTATTACTCAAGAATAGTGCAAAGGGTGAGAAGTAGGACTTTCAAGATCCAGCTGTCAGAATAATCAGCCATCTGTGATTGATTAATNGAAGAAAGCTTCTGATTGTGCAATGTGGAACCCATTTGCAGTTGTATAATATGATTCTGTCAGCAAAACCTCCTTGGCTGACAATCTTTATGAAACAGCCATCTGTTTTTGAGGATTACAAATACTTTATCACAATATTTATGTCATGTTTCCTCTGAAAGATGATATCTTATCCCTTTCAATAGATTAATGCCTTGAGGGTCACAACAAAGCTAAGCAGAGAGGAAAACTTAACTTTAAAATTTATCTCAGTCAAAATCAAATGCATTCCCTTTTTGTCCAACTGTCATGAGCTTACTTAAATTAATATCAAACTGAGTTGGTTACAATTTTATTCACAAATTTAAAATCTAGATGAATTAAGAAGTAGCTTACATTTAAGTTTCTATCTTGAGGTTCATTAGCTTCTCTCTGTTATTAATTGTGTGTGCCTATATAAAATATGTGTAATTGATGGTCAAATTTACATGAGAATATGGAAATTAGACAATATGCTTCAAATTTGCATGGAATATATTGGNTGACTTGGAATTATTTTTCCATTCTACTNAAATGTTAAATGAGATTTACTTATCTTATAAGGATTTCTAAAATAGCTTAAGAGAAATAAACTGCATTTCAATCTAGACATTTTCTTTAGTTTGGATTATTTAAGTACTTTTTTTCCCAATGAAAGGAGTAAAGAAATAATATTTTGATGGTAATAACAAAAATAAGAAATCTTTCATAGGAGACTTCCCCAAATCCTTTTGCCAAGTGAGCTTCTCAATATAACAATACAATTTATTTTAATCTCAATAAAAACCTTTAATTGAAAAATTGGTTAAGATATAATCCCTTTCTTAGCATATTACAAGCATTTAAAAAGACATGAATTTTTGCTGCTTGATTATTTCATGAAAAATCTTGAAACATTGTAAATTAAGAAGCAGCATGATTTTTTTTTGTGTGTGTTTGTATGTCAGATTTGTACCTTAATTAATTGCAAGTAAATTTCAGTTAGATTTTTGTTGTTTTATTTCTTTTCATACNTGACACTGATTAGTTCTGTTCTCATTTTATAAAATGATTCTGGAAATCGAAATAGTAGATTCTTTTAAATTTTAAAAGTAGAATCATGACTCATTATAAGGAGCACATGGTACCACTGTTTGAACAACAATGTCTTTTAGGGAAAAGTGTTCATGAAGTACATCTCAGTGTTATTGGGCTTTCCTAGGTTGTGAACATCCCTGGGTTTAATGATCAGCAGTTCCACACACAAGGATGGATGTTCATTAAGAAGCAAATATTTGACTTTAAGCAATATACAGGTTGAAGATAAACCTTGAATGGACAATGAAAGACAGCATCAATTCAATGGCAGATTTGGATAAATTTGCTCTTGATAGTGGCACCAAGATAATTTTACTGCAGTTTGGAAATGTCCCCAAATTTGTTGGATTTTGTATTGCATAAAAACGATTAGTATCTCACCCAAAGTGTTAATGTTGAAATTCAAGAACAAAATGTAGATCACTCAAACAATGAAACCAGTAGACTGATTGTACATAGACTGTCGAAGAGTATAATTTCTGTGTTTTCCTACAACAAGAAAACTTAGTCATTGTTATTAAAACANTGTTACCAAAGACATATAGAAAAATGGATGAGGAGAGGTTAATTGAATTACAAAATTCTAGAAAGCAATAATTAATACATTATAATCTCAATATGTGCATTTCTGAGCACACAAGCAATGATAAATTTATATGCAATTCCTATAAATTTGTTTGACTTTAATAAATATATAATTATTTTCAGTTTCATTTAAAAGTGCTGTTACTTTATCCTTAATAGAGTCCCAGTTTTAGACAAAAGATAGGAATCTACTAAATAAATGATATTTAAGTTCTGTAAAAATAAATGAGCAATTAAATGGAAATGAGAACTGAACTAAGTTTATCCTGTGTGATAGAAGTTAACTTCAATATAGTGCAGAACGAGCCTGTTTCCTCTGACATTATAAAGGCAAACATCAACTCCAAAAANATTATGCTGTCCATAGAAAATACTTATTTATTAAAATTGAGGTCATCATAATAAACAAAATAAGCCAGACCAAGAAAGACACATAGTGTATATTATCTTTCATCTGTGGATCCTTAAATATATAGGCATACATAAATAGTTATAGATATAGATGCAGATATATCTGTATATTTATTTTTACTCTATCATATATGACATCAAATAGCAATATCCAGTTGTAATTTTTAATAGCTTTAAAGTGTCTAATTCATAATTATTTTACAACATTCTCTGAGGACTTTTGGCTTTACTTTAATCATTTTAGCTTCACTTCTGACTATAGACTCCCATCAATGTTTTTTTTTTCAATTACTAAAGTCTTTGGGATTGTTTTATCTACTTAGTAGATACCTTAAATTTTATTGGTTTTCTATTCATGTTCTTTATTTTTGATGATTTTTTTATTGTTTCCTGTGGCTTTGTGTGTGTGTGTTTTTTTTACTGTGCATTCATGTTTTCTGAAATTCCTAAGCTTCAGCCACTAGGACATAATGATGAAAGGGAACTTCTAATAGTCATGTTTCAAGGGAGAAAATAGATATTTTATTTTCCCTAATATTCCACACACATTTTTATTCTATCAATTCTTTTCCTCATGGATAAAATACTGCATTCAAAAAGTCTCTCCATGGTTATGATCTAAATATAATCTATTAGCATATGTTAGAAATGATCAAGGGAATATACATATAAACACTATCCAACTACCTCGAAGAATGCTTGATATTGTTTTATAAAACTCTTCTTATTCAATGATTCCTGAGCATTTGGAACAGGAATTAGGCTTAGTCAGCAGCAATACATCCATGAANTCTCCCCATGTGAGACTGCCTAAACATGACCTGAGCAAAAACACTAAAAAAAAACGTAATGATGTAGATGGGGGAAAATTCAAGAGGTCTCAACCCTATCAAAGAACAACTACAGTCAACTACAAAATGAGGAGAGCAGAGGTAGTCTTCTCCAGGGGAATACATACCAATTGGTTATTAAATGCCAAAAGACCAGACCCCAAAACATCGTTACAAATAACATTATATAGAATAAACAGTTTGTATTTACACATTTATAAATATATGAAGAAAAAGAGGATACAAACTTAAATAAAAGCAAGGGGGATACATGTGAAGGTTTGGATGGAGAAATCATGTAATTGTATTATAATCTCAAAAACATTAAAAAAAATTAAAAAATGTAGTCATACCATGTAGATCCGCAGGTTCACTCAAGTATTAACACAATTAAATGANACTATAGGCTCCCACAAAAACTTTCACATTAATCTCCCCAGAAAACTTTACTTATAATTGCATAAATTAGAAACAATCAGGATGTCCTTTAATATTTCAATGAGTTATTAAAGACTGACAACTTAAAATAGATTTAGGAAAACCTTGGGCAANTTTCATATTTCTATCTAAATCTATACCATGGAATAATATTCAATAATTTAAGAGAAAACTGCTACCATGTCATAATAAATATTGAGGGACCTAGAATGGATATCACTGTGTGTAAAACATAAGTATGTAAACGTTACAAGTTATAAAATGTCAAATATGTGATTCTCTTGAAAATTCAAATTATGAGGACAAGTAAAGACTAAAGGCTGCCAGAGATTGGAGAGCTTGGTCTTGAAGAGTTTGAATAAGGGTTTTTGTAGAGTGCTGCAGCCATATATAATAGTACATAAATGATGTGCTGCATTCTCAGAATTCATAGGATTACAAAAAAAAAAGATGAGCCCATCATGTAAATTATGTGCTTTACTTGATAATAATTTTTAGTATTAGCTTAAAAATAAGCATAAGAGGAAAATTTTGAATATGAATAACAAAATTATTTTTAATTATGTTATTAGATAATAATAAGTAAAAACAGAATGGCAAATGATAATTATGTTATATTACAATGGGACACATTAAAATTGATCATCAAAGAGATAGGTCATTGCTGTGGGATAATNTTCTTGAACATTTGTTTAATAAAATGCGGATTGGCCAGTAGCCAGGCAGGAAGTATAGGTGGGGCAGGCAGACAAGNAGAATGCTGGGAAGAGGAAAAGAGTCACGATTCGCTAGCCAGACACAGAGGAAGCAGGATGACAAGGCAGAACTAAGAAAAGGTACCAAGCTATGTAGCTAAACATAGATAAGAATTATGAGTTAATTTAAGTGTAAGAGCTAGTCAGTAATGAGCCTGAGCTAATGGCCAAGCAGTTATAATTAATATAAGCCTCTGTGTGTTTACTTGGTGGATGCAAGTGGGAGAGATTTGTAATGCTGTGGGATAATGCTCTTGAANACTGTTTTAATAAAGCACTGATTGGCTAGCAGCCAGGCAGGAAATATAGCAGGACAAGCAGACAACAGAATGCTGGGAAGAGGAAAGGAGTCAGGAGTCGCCAGCCAGACACAGAGGAAGNAAGATGATAAGGCAGAACTGAGAAAAGGTACCCAGCCACTTGGCTAAACAGATAAGAATTATGGCTTAATTTAAATGTAAGAGCTAGTCAGTAATAAGCCTGAGATAATGGCCAAGAAGTTATATTTAATATAAGCTTCTGAGTGATTGTTTTATAAGTGCCTGGGAGGGACCAGAGAAACTTTTGACTACATTTGGTGACCAATGTGGGGCTCTCGAATTTNCATAAGGTCTAAAAGAGTTTAAAAAGGGCTTTGAAGCACACAATAATGGAGCCAAGAACAGCTGTTTACTTCACGTCTCATATGGGCCGAGATATAGAGATGCCAAGGTACAGAGACATTGTGGCATGTGGACTTGAGCTACAGTATGGTAGGTTCAAGAGTGTATGGGCTTGAGTGCAGCANGGCAGATTCCTGCCNCTGTACACAGTGGCATCTCTAAGCTATACAGTGCACTGGGTGGTGGATTTAGCTTTTGCTANTTTAAAAAAGGGGGTTTCTGGGCTACATACTGTTGGATGGAGGCATGGACCCACTGCCTCCCAGAGTCAGCAGAGAGCATGGCTCCCAGAGCAGTGGTGAATTACNTCTGTTATGTTGGCAAGCTGAGGTGGGCAGAGCCAACAGCCAAGGCTTCCACTTCTGTCCTAGCCATGTTNCAGTTTAAAGCAATAGATTCACAATAAGACAGATTCAGACAGAATAAACCTCTACACAATTTAGAATGTGTGTAAAAATATACATAGGCTTGGAAGAGAGAGAAAAAGGAATATAGACAGTTATATAAAGAAATAGATATTTTTAAAAAATAAAGTCTTTACAGAGACAGTAAAGGGTCTATAAAATGATGATCTAGATTGAATTATATCAAAATTAAACTTCACAATTTNAAATCATTTAAAAGGAGAAAATTANTTTACCTTTAAATTTGCTTAAATGTCTTAACTAAATATAATCCAGGAGACTGACATCACAAATACTCAGAAAGCACAAAGATCCATAATGGGACACCAAACTGAAAAAAAAGAGAGATATTATCCACATGAGTACAGTTCTTAGCTTATAAACATAAAAAGAAAAATAAAAACAAGAATAATGAGTTCATTTTATCTGGGAATCTATTAAAACAGGTAAGAATGTGATAACATAGTGTTATTACCCTATCACAATCTAGCTATGATGTGTCTTGAAATGTTANGCAGATGTAACAAGGACAGATGTAGAAAAAGAATAGTATGATTATATTTCTTAAATCNTTGATGACAGGANCATCTTATTTTTCCTAAAATAATTGTAATATTTTATGTCTTAAAAAAGTAAGAAATTAGATAAATACAGCCATCTTTAGATGTACTTGAGATGTGTTAATTCATTAGGCATTTTGACATTACAGCATAATGTGAACTATTGTCTCACTAATAAAACCTATGCTTTTTGANTTGCTGATCAACATGTATAAAACAAGTCAGTCTATGAAGATAAATGTTGTTTTTTAGTTAAATCTGTAACACTGTCTCAGCATGCTACACTAATGTTATGAATAAAGAAATGCTTTCTTGAACTCTTCCATTAACTCAGAGCAAAAAACAAAATGAGCAAAGATTCGGATGCTTAGGTCAAGAGTTTACACAGAGGTTAACATAAAGACTGCCATCCATGCTGGCCGACCCTCTGAAATTATGTGCTAATCTACTTTCTTTATCTAAAGCATACACAACTCCTCTTATGCTTGTTGTGGTGATGCATTTTTTTAATATTTCTGTCATCTTAAGCCACTACTCATTCCATTCTGTTCTCCTCACCTTTTACTTTCAGTAAATCTTTTACAAAGTAATTGTATTTANTTTCACATACATATTTGTATTGAGAATTTCATAAAATAATGAACTTTTTATTTATTGAAATTTTGAATATGCAAAGTTTGCTAGTCTCAAAACTGAGCTATATTTATTGGGAAGCTCAGCTACTCTGTCGTTAAGTCAAAATAAGTATTGT
>LZPO01098321.1:4745-17036 GCA_001675575.1 Neotoma lepida
GTGTCCTGCCCTGTTGGCATGCAAATGGAGCAGCAATGAGTGGGGGTAGGGGCCACAGATTTGCCCCAGAGTCTAGGTTCTAGAGGCAGGACTCTCTGGGTGGGAGAAGAGTCACTTAACTCTTGGCCCAATCAGAGTTGGTGGATTCTGTGTCTCAGGGAGCTGCTCTGATAATTATTCTTATTGTATATACTTTTAGTGTGTTAAAGTTAAAATCATCCCTTTTTATTTAAACAAAAAGGTGGAACTGTTGTGAGATGTTTATACACTGTGTGATGAGGTATTTGTTGTGATTGGTACAATAAAAAGCTAAATAGCCAATAGCTAAGCAGGATGTATAGGCAGGATTTCCAGAGAAAGAAAGGAAGAGGAGAGAATTTAGGTTAACAGGAGACATAGAGAGGAAACAGGAGGTGTAAGATGGAAGAGAGGTAATGCCACATGATAGAACAAAGTTTAATATAAATGGGTTAATGTAAGTTATAAGAGCTAGTTAGAAACAAGCTTCAGCTATAGGCTGAGCTTTCATAATTAATAAGAAATTTCCATGTCATTGTTTGAGAGCTGGCTGATGGGACAAATAAAAACTTATCACATACCCCAAAAGAGTAGATGGTAAGAAATAATCAAATTTGGGGCTGAAATGAATAAAATTTAAACAAACAAATGAAAGATAAGAGGATCAATAAAATGAAGAGTTGATTCTTTGATAAATTAACTAGATTGAAAACTAAAAGACAGAAATAGAACATCCAAAGCAATAAAACTTGAGATGAAAAGGGGAACATTACAACAGACCCTAAGGAAATGCAGAGAATTTTAAGGATATACTTTAAAAATCTTTAAGACACAAATGGAAAACCCAAAAGAAATGAGTGAATTTTTGATATATATTACTTACCAAAGTTAAATCAAGATTAAATAAGCCATTTAAAAAGTCCCATAACACCTTTTGAAATAGAAGCAGTAACTAAAAGTCTCCCAAACCCCTCCACCAAAAAAGCCCATTGACAGATGGATTCATCAGAGAATTCCACCACACCTTCAAAGAAGAATTAACAGCAGTACTACTCAAATTATTCTACCAAATAGAAACTGAAGGAAAAGTTTCTAATTCTTTTATGAAGCAACTATTATCCTGATAGCAAAACTGCACTAATACCCAATAGAAAAAGAAAGTGCATTGTATACAACATATACTGGCATAATAGTGGCACAAGTGTTATGGAAGTAATCTGCCATTTTTATTGGCTTGTAGGCTCACTCCATGGAATGAAACCCATACCTGACACCGTCAAAGTGGCTAAGAACCTGAGACTAAATATGTCATGGACCCTAGATATAAATGTACTACAATTCCCTTGTTAAAGCACCATAGCAATAAAATGACATATTGTTAGACCCATAGATCAGAGCACTGCACAATTCTCATGAGAGAAGCTTCTTTTTGCAGTAAGTGGGAATTAACATAGAGACCTACAACTGGACAGACAATGTGCAGAGAGTGTGAGACTCTGGTATATTCACCCATAAATGGGATGTCTTCATCAAATCCCTCCAATTAGGGCTCACATAGCTATGTGGAAGATGGAATAGACTTTAAAACCAAAGGTGATGCATGACTCCTAGGAGACAGCTTCTTCCAGAAACAACAAGACTGATACATCTACGAACTCACACAGACTGTAACAGCATGCATGATACCTGCATAGGATCAGATCAGATGGGGTCCCAGCACTGAGAGGTGAAAATAATTATGAAATACAACCCCTCTCCAAGAAGATATTTGCAGTCGACACCTGATGCCAAATTGAAAATCTATTTTCTCCAATGGAGTGTCCCTAGGTATATCAACCACACTTCAGGGCAGGGTCCATGCTCTGGAGTAGTCAGCCAATACAAAATTCTCCCTGTGTTTGTTTGTTTGTTTTGATTTTGGCAGAATTTTTGTTTCTTTTTGTTTTTGTTTTTGTTTTTTTGCATTTTTTGTCTTAACTGACATTTTGTTTGTTTTTATTTTTGTGTATTTTTGTTGGGGTCTCTGTGTTTCTTTTTGGTTTCTTGTTTTTGTTTCTGAGAGAGAAAAAGAACAAAAAAATTGAGTGAGTAGAGAGGTAGAAAGCATCTGAATTGGGGCAGGAGAAAAGATGATCAAAATATATAGTATAAAATATTCAAATAAAAATGGACAAAATGGCATCAAATTCAGTAATAATGAAATCATTTTACTTATTTTGAGTAAATTATTTTTTAATAAATCTCTCCTTAAACACATATAGTTAATGACACTGGAACATCAGTAATATGTACTTATGGCCCAGTGAGTTTGGCGACCAAACCTAGGTAGTGGCTTGTTCCTTCAGGTAGCTTTTGCAGGGCTTTCTAGAGAACATTATCATAATTATATTTAACCTCAAAATAACGTAAATAAGATTTGGCAAGATTTGTTGACTCTTAAGTATTTCACCAAATAAATTAGTACATTTCAGTTAAAATAATTATATTTTTCCACCCTTACTATTTCTCTTTCCAATCCTTTCCATACCCTATATACCTCTCAAATTCATGATCTCTTTTCTTTGACTAATATTGTTTTAAACACACACACACACATACACACACACATACACACACACACATACATGTGTGTGTATATATATATATATAAAACATATATAGGTACATATATATTATATACTTATGTACGTATATATACACATATGTATGCATAAGCAAATAAATACCACCTGTTGAGGCTCTTAATTGGTTATGAAATACCAAGTGGTCATCCCTGAAATCACATACATACAGGTAATATGTAATGGACTCATCTGGATGCTTTTAAATATTTGTTTTGATGGGTGATGTTCTGTATGCTGTGAAAATGTGTTGTTCTGATTGGTTGATAAATAAAGCTGTGTGGCCAATGGTGAGGCAAAATAAAGTTAGGCGGGACATTCTAACTAGAGAAAGAGGAAGAAGAAAGCAGAGCTGAGCAGATGCTGCTAGCCACCGCCAGAAGAAACAAGATGTAAACGTATCAGTAAACCATGAGCCACGTGGCAACCATAGATTTTTAGAAATTGGTTAATTTAAGATGTAAGAGCTAGCTAATGGGAAGCCTGAGCCATTAGGCCATAAGTTTGTAAATGATATAAGCCTCTACGTGTTTACTTGGGTCTGAGTGGCCGCGGAAGCCCAGGCAGGACCCAGAAAATCTTTTTCCTACATTGTTTGGGGGGTTATCTTTTGTTTTTTGGTAGGACTGATGTCTATGTAAGCAAAACAAATGTATTAATTCTAACTTTTGTTGACTTTTAAATATTTTGTTAGATCTTCTGTAAGGCGATAAAATGAGCACAACAATTCATCATGTTACTGGATCTGTATTTGATTTAGTATTGTTCTGGCCTCTCCAACACACTACAATATGTAAACATATATATTGATGCTGTAAACAATACAGCATCAATTGATATAAAGTGTACAGTAAAACAAGAATTCTAATTAGCTGTTAGTGGGAGTCTAAGTTGGCATAACTACTACTAAATGCATTTCAAGTCAATTTCACTTATTTACACCATCAATCACACATGTGGCACATGCATATGTTTACAGAAATTTTCATCTAGTCACCCAAAGAACTAGTCATAAGAATGCTTTTTTTTAACATTAATTAGACTATTAGAACCAATTTCAAATTTCTGCAACCAAAGAAATAGTCCATAAACTGTGCTATTCTCATACTGGGTTCCTGCACAGTAAGTGAAATGACTGACCTAGAAGTTTAACAACTGCAATGTGAGTCATTTCCACAGATTTTGGAAATAAGAAATATACATATTGTATCTATACATATACTTGCTGAAACATGATGCAGGAACGGATTCCTGTGAGGAAAGTTCATGTTTATGAGAAAACTGTTTGAAAACAAGACAAGAGTCTTGTGACCTCAGGTTCTTCAAAAACACAGAACTATTCTTTTTCTTTTGTGCTCTTCCCAGGTGTAGTAGATAGGAGTGAGTTTACTTTAGATTATTCATTAAACTGGCTACTTTTATTTGTTTATGTGCCTCTATGAAAAAAAGTATGTTTTTGCCATGTGCAAGTTTTCCTTGTGATTATATAGCTTGAACTCATAAAAACTTTACTCATGTGCACTTTTTGAACTCTCAGGATATAAATTGTCTGATGCTCTGAATAAAACTGGCTATTGCATGAAACTTCCGTAGTCCTCATTTTTAGGCTCCTCTCTCCCAGGTTCTATGCCAATTAGAGCAGTAAATATACACTTATCTGCATACAGTTGTTTATAATTCATATAAATATATACACACCTGGAAAGAATTATTTATGTGCATGTTTGCCTATATTTTAAAATCATTGAAAAAAATCATGTAGAAAGTGACTATTTCTATAGAAGGATCAGGAGAAATATGCTTAGAAGTGAATGTGTAAAGAATTTAAACTGTATCTATATTATTGTAACAGTAGTAAATTATAACTAAAATCAATTGCCAAACCAATGTAATAAAATATTACAATAGGTTCTGGTATTTCAATAAATTATTTCTCTTCTTTTAATATTGATGAAATACTTCATAGTTGTAGAATACAATCCATGCCATATTTTCTAAATTAAAAATCTGGAGAACTTTTTCAAAAGATACCTACAAATACAATTAAACAACCCCAATCACCAGAGCCATTATGTAAAGAGCCCATTTCCCCATATTACTCATGGATCTATTCCAGAAAGAAAGATCTATATGTATTTTAGATTGTGTATTTTATTCATTTACCTACTTAAGTCTTTAAATCAAAAATAGTGACTTACTTTTAAGCTGTCCTATTGACTAAATATTTTGGTAAGTGGATAATATTCTAAGGTAAGGGAAAGTAAACTTTCCATTTTTTACAGATACAGAAAAGAGCCGGGAGGTGGTGGCTCAAGCCTTTAATCCCAGCACTTGGGAGGGAGAAGCAGGCGGATCTCTGTGAGTTCGAGGCCAGCCTGGGCTACCAAGTGAGTTCCAGGAAAGGCGCCAAAGCTACACAGAGTAAACCTGCCTTGAAAAACCAAAAAAAGAAAAAAAAAGAAAAAAAGAAAAGAAAAGAGATAGACAGAGGATCTCCATGCGATTCCTCTTGGCACTAGGTAGGCAGTTCCAGGAAAGCCAGAAAATCAAATATCTATGTGAGAAGCCCAAAATGGCTTCTCACACTTTTGACCATAGTTCCCACAGCCAGCACTGAATAATGAAGCTTATTATAGGGTCATTTCAATTTACAACCAGAAGGAAATTAAACTCAACCCAAAGAGACATCAGTCTACTCTAAAGAACCTTGAAGAGCAACTGAGATTTCTCAAGGAATGATCATATTTCTCATAATTTCTTTAATAGTACTTCTTTGGGGAAATTTTAGTATCAACATTTCAATTAAACTTTAATATCCCTGCACTAAACTGTATTGAAAGGATCTTGAACATTTTATCTCCTTCCTTGGTATAAAATTGGCTTATTTATATTTTTCTCCTCATACCTAATATTTAGATGTAATCCACAAAAGAGGAGATATAAATGTTTCCATAATAATGTATTTCTCAAATAAAGATTTGAACTCTTTTCAAGTGCTCAATTTACATAATTCCTAAGATTATTTTTCTTAAGAACAAAACCATTTTAAAGCCCTAAAGATTCTACTGTCATAACTCATGAGATAGCCTGTTCCCTAAGCTAAAAATATGGAGAAGTTAATGGTAAGTTATATAAAGGAATAAAATTGATCCAGAGAGGAGACCAGCAGGATGCAGACTCCTAGAGGTAAACTCTATGTTGTATGTGGCCTGGTGGATAGAAACAGTCTTTATTTAGATGACAATGTTGGCCTGTGCTTCAGTCTCAGAGACTCACCAACTACATTTGTCTTCCTGGGTTGTAATGCTTCCTTGTAGGGTCAGACGAAGCTAAGTTCAGTTCCATGAGGAGAGCTCTCCTGACCAATTTTTCTCTTTGACATAAAGTAGCTTAATCCAAGGAGAGAAAATGACACTGTGCACAGGATTAAGCTAGATTTTAAGCTCTACTGCTGTTTCACACACAGTGAAATATATTTCTGTGAGGCAAAAACAAAAATCTGACTCTCTCTTTGGTTTGGCTGTGCTTTGTATTTATGCAAGGTTCCCTGGAAGGTATGAATGGAATTGAAGCAGTTTGGGGTGTTTCTGTTAAAAAACAGCCTCCATGTCATTCTGACACTGCTGTCACTCAATCCATAAAATGAATCTGTGCACTTCTACCTAGGTTATTGTTTTTATTGCTCTTGTATAAAAAAGAAAGAGTGGAGCAGCTCCCACTGCTAAAATGTTTGTAACTTACCTACATGCAGAGTTTTAAAAGTCTCACTGTCATCTTGAAACTATAATGCAATATATCACTTAATTCTCAAACAAACATTACAAAATGTGATATGCTATTTTTGCATAATGTCTTGTGAATAACTTGGTTGTTACATGGTTTAAACTCTTTTCAAAGCTATTTTTACATAATTCTGAAGATTATTATTATTTTTTGTAGCATAAAATTTGGGCCAAGCATTCACTTACTTCTAGGTTCAATGTATTGATTTTCTGAGACAGAGAAAAAAAGACAGATGGGGTGAGGGGAACTGGGAGTGGGGAAGAGTGAAAGCAAGAAAGAGAACAGAATTATATTAACCACACACCAATAAAATATGTGATATTTTACCAGTGAAAACTATTTCTGAAGATATCTAAACATGTCATCCTATCCTCACTCAGGAAAGTTAATAAAAGAGTTAAAATAAACAAAGTATGTTTACTAAGAGAGTTTAGGGATCAGACTTATTTTTTATTTGAAACAACCCAAAAAGCTGAGTTAAACCAAAAATGTAGTAAAATCAAAGTAGAACTATTCAGACACTGGAGATTCAGAAAACTGAATTTCCAAGTTTGTGAAGAGCAGAAGGGGCAAGCTTCATTAAAAGTGATTAACAGCCTTTTGTAATTTCATATTAGCGCTTTTATTATTTCTTATCTCTGCAGACAAAATATAACATAGCAGAACTAGGCAGAGTGAAGCTGCTGGGGTAATGTAAGAAAACAATGATTTCTACAGTTCCTCAGAAGAAAATAGACTGCACTTCAAGATTCACCAGAGAAATTGATAATTGTTGAATTAGATTCTGTGATACCTGAAAGGTTCTGCTACATAAATAAAGAAAATGTCTGACAAGAAGATGTTCAACCCTGGGGTTAGAAATGTAACCCAGTGGTAAAGTGCATGCCTGGTATGTCAATCAAAAATAAACAAAAACAAATAAATAAAAGAAATGGAGTGATATGAGAGAGAGAGAGAGAGAGAGCGAGAGAGAGAGAGAGAGAGCTTGCGCAAATCTGGCTGGATATTTTGAATACTGAATATTTCAACAGTCTTCACTTTGTAATTGACAGAATTAGCAAAAAATGCATGTTAGTTCGTGCATCATTTAAATAGTGAAAACATTATCATGAAAGTTAGAAAATTACAGTTAAAGAGTATAAAAAACACATCAGAGATACATGTTATTTTCAAGTACTCATAGAAAATTCACCAAAATTTACTACAAATTGGGAAAAAACAAAATTAGTGAATATGAAAGAAAAAATGGAACAAATGTCAGACATGGGGGATCACACCTTTAGTTCTAGCACTTGGGAGGCAAAGGCAGGCAGTTCCAGGACAGTCATAGCTAGAGAAACCCTGCCTCAAAAAACCAAACCAAAACCAACACAAAACAAAACAAGAAGCAGAACAAATTATGTTTTGAGGTCACATTGGGATTAATTGGTAAATACATATCAAAATAGAAAAATTTAGATATAAAACAGAATTACTTTAATGTGGTCAAAGGAGAAATTCAAGTTTAAACTAAAAATATTCAGAAATGATTTACTATTTCAACTCATAGAACAGTGCTTAGCAGAGAAAGAATATAGCTTTCTGCAAGGTTTTGGAGAAATGAAGACCTAATTGAGGAGCTGGAGAGATGGTTCAGCAGTTAGGAGCACAAAGGACCCTGGTTTAATTCCAAACACATACATGGTAGCCCACAGTTCCAAAGGATTTGATACCTCTTCTGGCCTCCATGGGCACCAGGAATGCACATGGTACAGAGACATGAATACAGGCAAATACTCATACATAAAAAATGATAAAATAAAAAAAATATTAAAAAGAAAAGGAATGGCAGGAAGAATAGGGAGGCTGCCCACCCATAGAACTCTCCCCCCTCAATTCAGTTCCCAAAGACCCAATCTGCCACCATCCCTTCCTTCCCCACTCACACACCCTACTGCTGTCTTCTCACCCCCAACTCAGGCAGACATCTCTGTTCAGATGCAACCCACACCAGCCAGAAGGATAGGTAGGCTGCCTGCCCATGGAAATTTCCCTCTCCCTCAGTTTCCAATCCACCACCACCCCTTCCCTCCCTACCCATAACACTTGTTGTTATATCTCTGTTACCAACTCTGGTAGATATGTCCTGCTCAAGTGCAGGTCATACCAGCCAGAGGAACAGGTAGGCAAACTAAAGTTGAGACTTACTACTGGATCAGACACCTTGCTGCCCACTTGCAGATTTCCACTACTCTCTCAGTGACTCCCCAACACTATCCCCAATCACCCTTCTCCTACTCATCACCATGTCCCAGCCCACAACTTAGGCAGAGACTCCCTGCTTAACGAAAGGCCACATCAGCCACCAGAAGTCCAGGTAGGCTGCTCACTTGTGGACCTCCCCCTCTTTCTGTACCACATCCCCAATTCTCCATCTCTTCTTCTTTGGCTTGTCACAGATCTCAACTCAGTCAGGGAGTCCCTGCTGGACTAGAGGCCACACTGGCCTTCAGAACTCCAGGTAGGCCAACAGCCCTCAAACCTCCACCACTATCTCAATACTCCCATACACTATGCATAATCCTCCCTCTCCTCATCCTCACCATGTCCCAGCCCCCAACTCAGGTGGAGACCCCTGCTCAATCACAAGCCACACAGACTAGAAAGGAAACAGAAATCAAGGAACAAAATGACCATCTAACAAAGACAAACTCAGAAATCAGCACCTAGACCTATAATCACCCCAAACCCAAATGCCTACACACCAGTGTAGGAACATAGGGTAATATATAACCAGTGGAGTCCATCTATCCTACTACAACAAGCCTTCAGTATTCTAACACAGATGCAGCATGAAAAAAAATGACTTTAAAACCAACTTTATCAAGATGATAGAGATTCTTAAAGAAGAATTAATTAAATAAACCCCTTAAAGAAATAGAGAAAAAGACAAACAAAAAATTGGAGGAAATGAATAAACCCTGCAATGAAAACAAAGAAAACCAAGAAAATAAACAATTTAAAGAAATGAATGAAACTGCTCAATACCTGAAAATGGAAATACAAGCAATAAAGAAAACAGAAAGGGAATTCTGAAAAGTGTAAATTCCATTCTGAAAATGTAAGCAAGCAGGACCTACAGACACAAGTATTAACAACAAGATACAAGAGGTAGAAGAATGAATCTTAGGCATGGAAGATACAATTGAAGAAATACATATATTGGTCAAAGAAAATGTTGAATTTTAAAAAAATTCCTGACACAAAACATCCAGGCAATTTAGGATACTATGTAAAGACCAAACCTAAAGGTAATAGAAATAGAAGGAGAATAATCACAGGTCAAAGGTGCAGAAAATATTTTCAACAATATCATAGAAGAAAATTTTTCTAACCAAAAGAAGGAGATGCCTAAAAATGTACAAGAAGTATATAGAATACCAATGGACTGGGTCAAAAAAGTAAGTCCCCTTGCCACATAATAATAAAAAAAATTTATACATAACAAAGAAATAATATTAAAAGTTGCAAGGGAAAAGGAACAAGTGGCATACAAAGGTAGACTTATTAGAATTACACCTGACTTCACAATAGAGACTCTTAAAAGACAGAAGGGCCTGAAGAGATGTCATGCAGATATAAGTCCACAGATGCCAGCCCAGACTACTATCTCCAGCAAAACTTCCAATCACCACAATAGAGAAAATAAGATATTCCATAATAAGTCAAATTTTTTATTAAAAGATTTTCCACAGATCCCCCTCTCCTCCCTCCTCCAACCCCCCAGCCCTCCTCTTCAACCCACCCCTCATTCCTACCTCCTCTAAGACAAGGTCTCCCATGAAGAGTCCCCGAAGCCTGGCACACTCAGTTGAGACAGGTCCAAGACCCTCCTCCCTGCACCAAGGCTGCACCAGGTGTCCCACCATAGGAACTGGGCTCCAAAAGCCAGCCTCTGCACAGATTTTGATACCACTATCTGGGGGCCCCCAAACATTTAAAGCTAAACATCTGTCTCAAGCTTCCAGAGGGCCCAGTCCAGCACCATGGGGGCTTCACAGCTATTGGTCCATAGTTCATGCATTTCCTCCAGCCTGGCTGGCCATCTCTGTACATTTTCCCATCATGATCTCAATATCCCTTGTTCACAGAGTCTCTCCTCTCTCATCAGTTGGACTCCTGGGGCTCTTCCTGGCACCTGGCTGTGAATCTCTGCATCTGCTTCCATCTGTCTCAGGATGGGAGCTCATGGGGGCTCCTCAGCCCTCATTCCCCATTTCCTCCAATAAATCAAATTTAAACAATATCTTTCTATAAATCTAACCTTGCAGAAGAAATGAGAAAGAAAACTCCAACCCAAGGAGGTTAGTTATACCCATGAAATAAACAATTTCACATAAGCAAAACCAAAACAAAGAAAATACACACACACACACACACACACACACACACACACACACACACACACACACAGCCAACAACAACAATAACAAAATAACAAGTATTAAAAATAACTGATCATTGATGTCCCTCAATATCAATGGACTCAATCCCCTGATTAAAAAGACATAGACTAACAAAACGGATGCAAAAACAGAATCCATCCTTCTCCTGCATACAAGAAACACACCTCAATGTCAGAGACAACTACCTCAGAGTGAAAGCTTGGAAAAGAATTTTCCAAGCAAATGGATCTAAGAAACAAGTTGTATAGCCATTCTAATATATGACAAAATAGATTTCAAACCAAAATTAATCAAAAGAGACAGGGAAGGACAGTTTGTACTCATCAAAGGAAAGATCATCCAAGATAACATTTCAATTTTTAATATCTATGCCCTGAATGCAAGAGCACCCATACTTGTAAAGAAAATATTACCAAAGCATAAGTAACACATCTGTCCTTCCTCATTGATAGTATGAGACTTAAATACCCCACTGTCACTAATAGAAAGGTCATCTAGACAAAGACTAAGCAGAGAAATAGTGGATCTAACATATATCTGCAGAACATTTCACCCAAACACAAAAGAATGTACCTTCTTTTCAGCTCCTCACAGAACTTTCTTCAGAATTAACCACATTCTTGGTCACAAAGAAAATCTTAACACATGTAAGAAAATTAAAATAACCACCTGCATCTTATCAGAGCATTATGGAGTAAAGCTGGATTTGAACAATAACAGAAACAAGAGAAATCCTACAAACTCATGGAAACTGAACAACTAAAATTGTGTCTATCTGATGATAGAGTGTGTTCACTTAAGCAATTGAAATGAGTAAAGTGCTCTTTACTACTAAGTGAGGAAGATAAGTAGATTACCCAATGCACTATGATTCAATACTCAGAAAAACAGCATAAGTTGAAGATAGAAGTGACTAGCCAGGGCCATTTAGACTTCAAGCTTAATGTACAAGTACCTAAATGCACATGCAGACTAAACTTCAGGCAGTAGACACATTCAGAAACTCCATGTGAGTTCATATGAAAGAATATCACATTCTACAATATGGAATTCTGTAGTAGATGAAGATATTTAACATAGCAGAGCAGACATTTAACAACATAATGATCCCAATTAAATAAAAATTAAATGCTTAAAAGCAATTATTAAATATTTTATGGTCTCTACAAAGAAAGTCATATACATTTATTAGAATATGTAGATGTTTTAGTTTGACTGATATAACTAGGTAATAAATTAGGTTTAACTACCCAAGAAAGCCAGTACTTTACCTGGCTCCTCATTATTAAGCATATTTCTACCTAATAGAATAGGTCTAATAAAATGAGAAAAGGTGTGCTGATATATATGTATTTTTGTGAAATTTCTATAAAGTAACTTTAATGTCTTCACATTTTATGTCAATATTATAACAGTCAAATTGT
>LZPO01098321.1:17137-27383 GCA_001675575.1 Neotoma lepida
ATAACTTGATCTGGGGTCTTCACAGAATTTATTATATATCAGACATAGGAACTTTTCCTACTGTCACAATACACTTGTTTTCTATTTCCTCATCTATCAGATATACCAAGGATGATCATACAATTTGGCTGTCATGATGACTGAGTTAAATTCTGTAATGTGTTAGGTACACAGTTTTTCCTGTGTGCCTGGCCTTAACAGCCTCATTCCCCCTCAAATTCCCCAGTCACACTTCCACAGTGTGTTAATAGAAGGGTCTTGGGAGCTTATCCTCACATTTGTGTTGCTTTGCAAACTTGCCAAGCAGAGTTTGGTGCCTGATCCTATGGGACTGAGCTGACATGCACCTTGCTCAGAGCTCTGCTGTGATCCTGGGAAGTTAGCATGTCATCTCTTTCCTTCCAAGAGTCTTAGGAGAGCACAAGTTGCAGTCAGCCCTGGGGTAAAAACCTGGAGAAAATTGTAGAAGTCAGACTCAACTCTAAGGTGAAGAGTATCAGAATTAGTAGAGGAGGATTTCCTGACAGCACCAGCCCTCCAGTCTCTCTCTATCCAGGACACACTACCTTAGAGCATCTGTGCTAAAACTTCTATTTTGGTCCACATCTTATGGAGATTTCAGTCTTCCATAGGAATGAAGGTAAATAAGCAATTTAGATTTTGAAGGACAAACCAATCCCATCCAGCTAGTCTGTAGAATTCATTTCTCCTGTTGAAATTTACCCCATTTATGGTCAAACATATGAATCCCAATTCTTTTACACCTGGCTGTGACCTTGATTTTTGAGATTAGGGTTTTCTTACATCGATTTTAAAGTATCAGTTTATCATGTGTGGTAAGTGCAAAGCTCTGAAGAGTTTGTAAAGTATGACTCAAACTCAACTAATAAATAAAAAGAAATAGCATTTAAAGCACACAGATTCCTGGTAACAGGATTTAAGATGGAGAGACCTGTAGCAAATAATTGCAGACCTGTTAGAAGAATGGAAGGTAATACTGTGAGCTATAATACATGACTACAGTAAAAAGAGGAGGAAGCCAGTGGGAGCTAAATTTGGGGGTATGAATGTGGAGTCAAATTATAGTAGTTTTTAAGTCTCATAAAACTCAATAATTCAAATATCAGGATTCTACAAGAAAAAAAATGAAGTGTCTAGCTGACTGCATATCAAATGTGGGTTTAACATCAGCCTTTGTGTTTGTTTCCTTTAGTCTTGTATTTTGAGTCTTTTCCATGTAAGATTTCATTCTGATGTAATGAACATCTTCTAGAATTAGATGATGGTAGCAGGATGGTCAGTGACAGTCACATGTTGTTCCATCATGAGAGAAGCTGAGAAAGAGGATTACTTGAGCCAAGGACTTTGAGCTAAGCCTGGAAAACATAGTAAGACCCAGTCTCAGAGTAAGAAAGAGTTAGTGTATTAGAGAGAAATAATGGAGTACTTATCTCCCCTGTTTAAGGACAGGGTTGAGGACCCAGCACCACAGATCAACAACAAAGACCTATATGGTAATGATGACACTGAATTCTGTAAATATACTGAATACTTCTCATTTGTATATGTTCAGTAAGTGAACCTCTGACATGTAAACTGTATCACAACAATGCTGTGAAAATACGGAACAGAGAGGATAATTTGTTTATTGAGATTTCTGGGAAGCAACATAAAATAGTGGAAGAAACATCTGAGAAACTAGGGGATGCATTCTTGATAGCCAGTTACAGCTGAGTGAGTCTTTGGACCTATTTTTTTGAAAATTCTGAAATCATTTTCCACACTACATCAGCTTTTCATGATTTTGTTAATAGCAGGTGGGAACTGGAATGCAGTCTCAAGAGAGCTGTTCAGCCAACAGTGGCCACTGCTATAATCTTATTATTATTTGTAAACATTCAGCACTGTGGGGCACCGAGACTAAAGCAAAGTCATAGGATCCATTGTTTTCTTGTCCTGGTGCTGTAATCCCAGGCCCAGATAAAGTCAATGTTTGGTCCCACAGAGCTGCAGACTGGCCCCTGGGTTGTTCTCTGTGTCTTGCCTATTGGCTCCCTCATTCCTTCTCAGACCTATACATCCTGGTGCACAGGAAACCCTTTCTGAATATTTTGTGCAATGAACATGACACTATACACAATTTTATGAATTTTTATTTCTCTCTACTGTGAACTTGATATTTCTCATAGAAAACATACCTGACAGACTTTCTTTCCAGATCAGCAGAGACTCCCAGGCTCAGCACACACATTGCTCCCTGGCATTATTTACTTAAGGAGGAAAAGGCAGACAAAAAGGAACTAAGAAGCTGAAGTTCACCAAAAATAACAAAGGCTAGCCACTGAATTAGAGCCTTCAAGCTAAATATAACACAACCTTTACTGATGAGACAATGCAGCTTTCCATGGTCTATGAAAAATGAGTGTGGAATTGGGATCTTTACTAATTATTTTTTACTCTATAGGTCAATCCTTTTTTAATTTTGTTGTGTGTGTATATGTGTATATGCATATGCATGTGAATGTGGTATATGGCTTTTTGCAAACACACTGATCCATATGCAGGTACACACACCCAGAAGCCAGATGTCCTGTTCAATCACTTTCTACTTAGAGACAGGATCTTTCACTGAACTTGGTCTTAGGCTGGCAGTCAGCAAGTCCCAGTGATGATCCTCCTGTTTCTGTCCACCCCCTCCATTGTGCTGGGCTTACAGGTGAACATGACTAGATATGGCTTTTTTCCCCTTTAATATATGTATTTTTAATGTTTTTTTAATTCTTTCATATATTACATCCAAACCAAAGTTTCCCCTCCTTCTTCCCCAGTCTCTTCCCCTCACCTCCTCTCTCCCCCAGGTCCACCCCCTACCTACCACCCTTCACCCTGTCTCCCCTCAGTAAAAAGCAAGACTCCCAGAGACATCAACCAAATATGGCATATTGTGCTACAATACTAGGCACACACTATCACATCAAGGCTGGACAATGCAATCCAGTGGGAGGAAAAGTCCCAAAAGCAGACAAAAGAGTCAGAGACAGCTCCCACTGTTAGAACACTAAGCTACTCAGCCATAATGTATGTACAGGACCTAGGTCAGACCTCTATGGGCTCCCTGATCTCTAGGAGCCCACATGAATCCCAGAACAGTTGATTCTGTAATCCTTATTCTTGTGGTGTCTCTGAGCCCTCTGATTTGTTCAATCCTTCCTCCCCCTTCTCCACAGGACTCTCCAAGCTCTGTGTAATGTTTGGCTGTGGAACTCTGAATCTGCTTCCATTAGTTGCTGGATAAAGTTTCTCTTTCTGCTAGATTCCCATCCCAGAACACTCTGCAGGCAGAACAAACTGTAAGTGAAGGTTTTGTGGTTGGGTTGGTATCCCAATCCCTCAACTTGAGGCCATGCCTGGTTACAGAAGACAGCCGATTCAGGCTCCATGTCCCTCATTACTATCAGTCTTTGTTTGGTTTACTCCCATAGATTTCATGGAGTTTCCATTATATTAGGTTTCTCCCTTACCCCTGACATGACCCTACCAATTACAGTCCTTTCTCCCAGTATTTTCTCCCACTATCAGTTGGTCCCTCCAGTTCCTGTTACCACTTGCCCCTAGTCCACCTGCAATACCTATTTTATTTCCCCTTCCCTGTGAGATCCTTGTGCCTCCCCTTAAGTCTTTTTTGTTACTTAGCTTCTCTGGGGCTGTGGGTTGTAGCATAATTATGCTTTACTTTATAGTTAATATCCACTTATAAGTGAGTACATATCATGTTTGTCTTTCTGGGTATGGGTCACCTCACTCAGGATGATCTTTTCTAGTTTTACTCATTTGACTTTGAATTTCATGATATCATTGTTTTTAACAGCTGTGTAATACTCCATTATGTAAATATACCACATTTTCTTCATCCATTATTAGGTTGATGAAGATCTAGGTTGTTTCCAGTTTCTAGCTATTATGAATAAAGATGCTATGAACATAGTTGAGCAAGTGTCCTTGTGGTAGGATGGATCATCCTTTGCATATATGCCCAGGAGTGGTATAGCTGGGTCTTGAGATGGATCGACTCCCAAATTTCTGAAGAACAGTCATATTGATTTCCATATTGGCTATATAAGTTTGCACTCCTACAAGCAATGAAGGAATGTTCCCTTTGTTCCACATCCTCACCAGCATGAGCTGTCATTTGTATTTTTATATCGTTCTGACAGGTATAAGATGAAATCTCAAAGTTGATTTGATTTGCATTTCCCTGGTGGTTAAGGACATTGAACATTTCGTTAAGTGTTTCTCAACCATTCTGCTCTCCTTTGCTGAGAATTCTGTTTAGATCTGTACCACATTTTTCAATTGGATTATTTAGCTTATTGGTGTCTAGTTTCCTGAATTCTTTATATATTTTGGATATTAGGCCTCCGTCAGATGTGGAGTTGATGAAAATCTTTCCCATTCTGTGGGTAGCCATTTTGATCTATTGACAGTACTTTGCCTTATGGAAGCTTTTCAGTTTCATGAAGCCCCATTTATTAATTGTTGATCTTAGTGTCTGTGCTACTGGTATTCCATTCAAGAAGTTGTCTCCTGTACCAATGTGTTAAAGATTCCCTACTTTCTCTTCTATCCAGTTTAGTGTATCTTGTTTTATGTTGATGTCTTTGATCCACTTGGACTTGAGTTTATGCAGGGTGATAAATATGGATCAATTTGCATTCTTATACATGCAGACATCCAGTTAGATCAGCACCATTTGTTGAAGATGCTTTCTTTTTTTCCATTTTATATTTCTGGCTTCTTTATTGTAAATCAGGTATCCAGAGGTGTGTAGAATTATGTCTGGATCTTTGATTCAATTACATTGGTCAATGTTTGTTTTTATGCCAATACCATGCAGTTTTTATTACTACAGCTCTGCACTATTGCTTGAAATCAGGAATGATGATACCTCCAGAATTTCTCTTATTGTATAGGATTGTTCTAATTATCCTGTGTATTTTGTTTTTCCATGTGAAGTTGAGTATTTTCCTTTCAAGGTCTGTAAAGAATTGTGTTGGAATTTCAATGGAAATTGCATCAAATCTGTAATTTACTTTTGATAGGATGGGCATTTTTACTATGTTAATCCTACCAATCCCTGAGCACGGGAGATTTTTCCATCTCCTCATATCTTCTCCAATTTCCTTCTTCAAAGACTTGAAGTTTTTGTCATAAATTACTTTCACTTGCTTGGTTACAGAGTTACCTCAAGTTATTTTATACTATTTGTGGCTAATGTGAAGGGTATTGTTTCCCTGATTTCTTTCTTAGCCCATTTTGTACAAGGAGGACTACTGATTTTTCTTTTAGTTAATCTTGTAACCAGTCACTTTCCTGAAGGTGTTTATCAGCTGTAGGAGTTCCCTGGTAGAATTTTTGGTGGCACTTAGGTATACTATCATATCATCGGCAAATAGTGATACTATGAATTCTTCTTTTCAAATTTTTATCCCCTGGATCTCTATTTGTTTCCTTATTGCTTTAGCTAGAACTTCAAGTACTATATTAAATCGATATGGAGACAGTGAACAACATTGTCTTGTTCCTGATTTTAGTGCAATTGATTTGTGTTTCTCTCCATTAATTTGATGTTGGCTATTGGCTAGCTGTATATTGCCTTTATTATGTTTAGGTATATCCCTTCCATCTCTAATATCTCCAAGACTTTTATCATGATGGAGTGTTGGATTTTGTCAAAGGTTTTTTCAGCATCTAATGAGATGATCATATGATTTTTTTTCAGTTTCTTTATATTGCGGATTACATTGACAGATTTTCATATGTTAAATGATCCCTGCATCTCTGGGATGAAGCCTACTTGATCATGGTGGCTGATATTTTTGATGTGTTCTTGGATTTGGTTTGCAATTATTTAATCAATATTTTTGCATCAATGTTCTTGGTTGAATCTTTGTGTGTTTTGAGCATCAGGGTGACTGTGGCTTCATAAAATCAATTTGGCTATGTTCCTTTTGTTTCTATTTTGTGGAATAATTTGATGAGTATTGGTGTTAGCTCTTTTTTTTTTTCAAAGTCTGTTAGCTGTCTCTTATACACATCTAGATGTGTATAAGAGACAGGTTAGAATTCTGCACTAAAACTGTCTGGTCCAAGGCTTTTTTTTTTTTCATTTTGGTTGGGAGATATTTAACAACTGCTTCTATTTCTGTAGGTGTTATGGGTCTGATCTTCATTTAAATTTAGTAAGTGATATCTATCAAAGAAGTTGTCCATATGTTTTAGATTTTCCAATTTTGTGGAGTGCAGGTTTTTGAAGTATGACCTAATGATTCTTGGTATCTGTTATTATCTCTCCCTTTTTTTCTGATTTTGTTAATTTGGACCTTCTTCCTCTGCATTTTAGTTAATGTGGACAAGGGTTTGTCTATCTTGTTGATTCTCTCAAAGAACCAACTTAATTCTTTTGTTGATTCTTTGTATTCTTCCTGTTTTTATTTGATTATTTTCAGCTCTCAGTTTGAATATTTCATGCCACCTACTCCTCGTGGATGTGTCTGCTGCTTCTTGTTATAGAGCTTTTGGGTGTGCTATTAAGTTGCTTCTATGAGATCTCTCTAATTTCTTTATGAAGGCACTTGGTGTTATGAACTTTCCTCTTAGCACTGCTTTCATTGTGTTTCCTATGTTTGGGTGTGGTGTTCATTTATTTTCATTGAATTTGAGGAAGTCTTTAATTTCTTTTTTTTTCTTCCTGACCCAGTGGTGATTCAGTTGAAAGTTTTTCAGTTTCCATGAGTCCATAGCTTTCTGTTGTTATTGAAATCCAGCTTTAACCCATGGTGAACTGATAAGGTACCAGGGGTTATTCAATTTTTTTTTTAAATCTCTTGAGACTTGCTTTGTGAGCAAGTATATGCTCAATTTTGGACTATGTTCCCTAACGTGTTGAGAAGAAGATATATTCTTCTGTGTTTGGGTGGAACATTCTGTAGCTACCTGCTAGATCCATTAGGGTCAAAACATCTGTTAGCTCCATTAATTCACTATTTAGTTTTTGTCTGGAAGACTAGAGCTGACTTTGCATTTAGGGAATAGATGTTAAGAATTTCAATGTTCTCTTGGTGGATTTTTTCCTTTGATGAGTATGAAATGTACTTCCCCATCTCTTCTAATTAATTTTGTTGGGAAGTGTCTTTTGTTAGGTATTAGAATAGCTGCACCAGCTTGCTTCTTAGGTCCATTTGCTTGGAAAATCTCCCAACACTTTACTCTGAGACAATGTCTGTCTTTGGTGTTGAAGTGTGTTTCTTGTGTGCAGCAGAAGGATGGATATTGTTTTCTTATACATTCTGTTAGTCTATGCCTTTTAAATAGGAAATTGAGTCTACTGATATTGAGAGATATTAATGACAAATATTGTTAATTCTTGTTATTGGGGGGGTGGTGGTGGTGGTGGTGGTGGTGGTGGTGTGTGTGTGTGTGTGCCTGTGTTTTCCTTTTTTGGTTTTTGCTGGTATGAGAGTATTTATTGCCTGTGTTTCAGTGGGCATAGTTAACCTCTTTGGTTTTGTGTTTTACTTCTAGTACATTCTGGGGGCAATCATGGATAGATATCGTTTAAATTTGACTTTGTCATGAAGTATCTCATAATCTCTACCTATGGTGATTGAAAGTTTTGTTGGATATAATAGTCTCAGCTAGCTTTCATGGTTTCTTAGAGCCTGAAAGACATCTGTCTAGGTATGTCTGGCTTTTAGAGTCTCTATTGAGAATTTGGGAATAATTCTAATAGGTCTGTCTTTATATGTTATTGTAAGATGAATTGCTAAATGGTCTCAGCAATAAAAAGCCCAGGCCAGATGTTGGGGTGAATGCTGAAAGATCAGAGAAGTAGAACAAGCCACAGCCAACCTCATCTTACCAACTCCTAAGCCTCCAGAATGTGAGTTCCTGTTTCCTCATGCTTTATATACCTTTCTGTGTCCTGCCATATTACTTCCTGGGATTACAGGCGTGTGTCCTTCCCAAGCAAAGACATGAGATCTCAAGTGCTGGGATTAAAGATGTGTGCCACCATGCCAGGCTCTGTTCCAAGTGTGGCCTTGAACTCACAGAGATCCAGAGGGATCTCTGCCTCCCGAGTGATAGAATTAATGGTGTGTCCACCACACCTGACCTCTATGTCTAATTTGGTGGCTGGCTCTGTTCTCTGATCCCCAGATACGTTTTATTGGGGTGCACAAAAAATCACCACATTTCCCCTTTTTATGTTTAAAATAAAAAAGTTATAACTAATATAAGAAAAACTATATACAATAAGTACAATAACTATATATAATATATGCAGGCAATAAGTACATCCACAGTGTCTAGTCCATTTGTATTTGACAAATTCAGTGAAAATATTCCATTGTCTATCTTATTTTGATGAGTCTAAAATGTACCTAATTCACTTTCTATCCTAATTTGTATTATCAACTGAACACTATCTTTTGATATCTTTCAAACTTAAACACTTTACATCTCTTTAATGTGTTTCTTTTCTGAATTTAACAAAGAAAACTATAACTATAACTATCTAATCTTCAACTCCCTCAGAGACAGGAGAAGGAAATAATATTAACTGAGTAAGGAGGAAGTGCAAACAAGTGACTTCCAAAAAAAATGTGAGTTATGACAGAAACAGCTGGCTGCCTTGACAGTCACCCAAGGTTCCTCTGTAACATTGGGGCATCCATCTTCAGCCAACAGGTTAGAATATCTGACAGACTCATCTGTGAAGAAGAATTTCTAAAGAGCTTTCCTTCCTTGTCTTGGCAAGGATTGGCAGTCCTTTCTTTTGTGTCCTGCCTCTCCATTTTGGACAGCATACTGTCAGCAGTCAACATAAGGGCATTTTCTTTTCCAGTAGCTAACTTTTGCCACAATGAAAGTATACTCCATATGGAGTTTCTTCAATGTTCACCATCTTGTGTGATATAGATTGATGCTGCAAGGAGCAGACATGTCTCATTGTCATTAAAAAAAGAAAAAAAAATCTATGTTATTAAAACATTTTAAATGCCATATTCTCTAGGTCTCTGAAGTGTTTGAAGATGACCTATATATCTAAAATACATTTCTGCTTGACCTTGAAAACATACTTAATATGACTACAAGTTCAATTGTAATGATTAATTTTCTTTATATCCTAATTAGTTGGTAATAACTTTCAAGGGCTAGAAAATTGTATTACATTGTTCAATGAACTGCATAGGTACAATACCTTGAACAAGATTAGTAATATATGTACAGTATTTTCTAACAAAATCAATCTCAAGTGTGTATCAATATACATAATTTGTATACAATATATAAAAATCCAATCCAGTGTAAAATATTTAAAATTAGTAGTTATCTTTTAAAAGTAGATTCAGTAATCTACCTTTTTATCATATCATATCCATATTCTCTTTTTTCTTATCAGAGATTATTATTAAATTCAATAATTACCCTTTATCCATCATTTCTATATCTTTTTTTTCAGAGTAGATTCACTAATATATCTTTTATCTTATATTTATGTCCTCTTTCTTTTTTTTTTCAAACAAGATCCCAAAATCTAATCTCCTTTGTTTAACCTTTTTTTCTGATCATTAACAATAGCAACTTGTAACCAACCATCCTAAACAATGACAATTATCCATAACCCATCAAAAGACCAAAAACCACACACCCCACCTCTTGGGAATGTGGATGTTGTGTTCTTAAAATTACTTCCTGCTGTCTGGGGGTGATGGCATCTTTAGAGGATCCTGAAAAGAAATTTTTAGGTTGATTGCCAAGTCCTGGGAAATTTATCTATAACATTTATTGTCCAGTCTCTGCATAATATGAAAGTGTAGGGCTTGTCTCAAGTCCTTGCTTGAGTAGTCTATGAGGCTGGATCATCTCAGCTAGCCATCTCAAATTTGTCCTGAGCAGTTGATCTCAAAGTTGATCTTTGATCCTCAAAGTTGATCTCTGGGTGGTATTTAGCAACTTGGTGGCATTATCATTGTCCTGATGGAATCATTGTTGTGGGGTCTCTTTTTAGAGACTTCAAAATCTCTGTTAGGTGTGGTCATGGTTCCCTACAGAAAACTGATAGAAACTCAAACATGAAATCATGTATAGGAAGCTAGACAAAGCCTTTTTTGTAGAATTAGTTAGTACTTTATATGACCATTAATATCATGACAAAAGGTATATATATATATATATATATATA
>LZPO01098322.1:10195-27357 GCA_001675575.1 Neotoma lepida
AAGGCGGGGAGCGAGCGCAGAAGACAGGCTGCTAGCGGCGCAAGAAGCCGCTGCCGTGGCGGCTGGACTCAACCATCCTACCCACCGAGAGGGGAAGGAGGCTGGTACCGCGCAGTCCCCGGACTCAGCCCGGCCTCGGGCTCTGGGGCCCAGCGCACTGTGCTCCCGCGGCTCTGCGTTTGGCCTCAGTCGCGGCTGCGCGCAGGCTGGAGCACGGAGACTTGTTGGGCGCTCAAGTGGGAGAAGCCCACGCTGCGCACCGGGGAGAAACCATACAATCGGCCACACAAACGAGCCTGGGGGCTCTGTGGGGGCAGGCGGGGGCCGCCTCCATCCTCTGAACTGTCTTTCTCTGCTGACCAGAAGAAGACCCCTGCCTAAGTCAGGAAAGAAAATGCAGGTGGAGAAAGAATGTGCCCAGCTGTGACTGGAACAGGCAGAGAAAAGGTGCTTTTACAGGAAATAGTAAATTACCTTTTACAAGGTGACTGTCTACAACTGTGATAAGCCACTGACAGTTTCCCTCTCAGAACACTTGGAGTCTTATTAGGGTTACCCACATACCAACCCCAGCTCTATGTGGGATTCAAAATGAGGGTGAACAGCTAGGCTGCTACCCAGTTCTGGTTGTGAGAGCNGAATTGGCACACCTCTAGTGAACCCAAACATCTACTCCAGAACTCAGGAAGGTCCCCCCTGATCCTGTAAAGAGGCAACAGGAGGAGCCAGGAGCAGCTTCTGAGAAGTAGATCTACTGCAGCCACTGGGCACACACACAGAGTAATTGTGTTAGGGAAAGGCTGCAGGTTAATTGAAAAGTCCAAACCATAGGTGATGGCTACATTTCACAGCATTAAAGAATGTGCCGTTCTGAATCAGAAAGGAATAGGGAATTCTAGAGGATTGGAGAGAAGGGGACATGGACATCTTATGCCTCTATGCTAGAGACATCCATCCCATGATGACCCTGTATTGTCCACACCCAGGAATGGTGTTTGGAGTCAGACTGATGTCAACACCANNGCACCAGCATTGTATCCACTGTCAAGGACTGAGTCATGGCATGTCACAGTCAATTTTGATGCTCTGGAGCCTTCTTGCCCCCTGTAGCCCATAGATCACATGAGGACATGACAATGACTCTGGAGATGTGGCATTACTGGCTGTCCTTCAGCCTTCCAAAAGCAACCAGAGGCCCTACTCAGCCTGCATTCCTTCTCCTGGAGATATGAGCTCCTCAGAAAGAATCGTGAGGCTGTGTTTTCCTAGAGGTGCTGTATTGGGACTCAGCTGGATTTGTTGTTGTAGAGCATCTTGTCATTGTACTTCCTTATTCCTAGGGAAGAAAAGTCCAGAATGGCTCTCTAAAACATGGATTCTTGATGGCTCCCTGTGTTTCCTCTGTGTATGAAGTAGACAGGGAGTGGAAAAGGCCACACCTCCTGGTTGACTTTTAAGTCATCTCCCTGATGTTGTCTACACTCTAGCAAGTGAACAAAAATGCCTTTCAAGATCCATTAGAAGATCCAGTAGTTCATCCCCTGCTCCTTCTCAGGACACATTGATCTTCAGGAGCAGCAGAGCTGAAGTACCCCCCCCCATGAGAAACGGTGTCCTGTCTTCCCACTGCCACCCCTAATGACTCGTGTCACCAAGAAGGATTTCTGCCATTAAAAACCATTTCCAAATCTCACTACCTTGTGCTGGGGACTCACGGGTGGCTCCAAGTTATTACGGTCCCAGTCAGGAATGTTGAGTGTTACCTAAGAAATCAAACCCCTTTGCACAGAATCCTGACATCTTGCGAAGTCAAGATTGAATGGCCTCCTCATGGCAACATGCTTAANTACCTTTTTTCTTTCAGATCCATGGTGATGCAGACCTGTCAAGGCAGGAGACAGAGACAGGAGCTTCACTTCAAGTTCTAGGCCAGCCTAGTCTAGAGAGAGAGAGAGAGACAGGCTAGCAAGAACTTCACAGGGAGACCTATCTCAAAGCAAGAATAATTAAAAACATTTTTGCTACCTTTGGTGCAAAGAATCTATCTGAGAAAATCATAGAGCAACAACAGTCCCAACAAATGGCAAACACTCACTTTGTGTCAGATCAGAATGGAAGACGATCTTGTACCTGGAAGTTACCTTGCCAAACTGCAACTTGATCCTAAGTCTGAGAACACAGCAAAAGGCTGTCCAGGAAGAACGGCTGATTTGGGAATGTGGATGAGTCTGTGATAATATTGGGAATCTCCCCCACCCAGGATCTCAGGCACTAAGCAGCCCAGAAGGAAATCATGGGGCTCTGCTGCCATCTAGTGCTCCGATTTTCTTGCTAGAGTCTGGTTGGAAAGCCATCTCTTTTTCATTTTCCATTCTGGTCACCTACCTTCCTGGAAGGCCCCTGCAGGGTACACCTGCGCTCTTCATATCACCAGGCCATAGATGAAGATTGTTGGTAGCAGTCTAAATGCTCCTCCGACTCTGGTCTCTAATTTGCTGTGGAAGTATGATTTCCCTCAGATTCAAATGGCTCTAACTTAGGTATCGCTATGAGGCAATCTCAGTGGGGGACAGTAAGATTTCACTCCTAGAAGTGCTGTGGACTTCTCTGCAGTCACTGGAAGGGAAGGCTATGCCAATGCATGGGTGTGGATGCATTTGCCGATCTCAGCATAGCACTCTCTTCAACCTCCANAGCCTGGCTAAGATGCACTAGGAACATTGTTGGCATCGGGACTGACACTGAGGAGTACAGCAAGAAATAGCAAAGAGACTCTTGCCATGCTGGAAGGATGGAGATATCCCCGAGGCCTGGCATCATCCTCATGAAGGATGGGTAGGATGACACCAGAAACATTTAAGAAACGAAGAGTCCCTGTGAGGTGGAATCACCTAAGGAGAGGACAGAAACATGATGCTTGAGATAAATATAGATTGCTTTNTTACTATGTACAAATGAGAATACTAATTAGCTGAAGAACTGTGCGTGTATGAAAATCTTAGAGAATAGAGCGTGTTGCTATGATGGCTAAATATGACTTTGTTTGGCCTGTTTAATACTGTTTTTAAAAGATTGATGGCCATGAAAGAGCTGGAGGGGAGTTCTTTCTTTAAGAAATCTGGCAACCTGTAGGAAGCCATCTCTTACTANAGCCAGAAGGTGAACTGTACCTGGGTGTTTTCACACATCTAAATCTGTCCCTCTGCTACCCCTCTGCCACAGCAGAGATTATGTATGTGGATGACAAGGCTCTTCCCTGCCCTGGCCTCTGCATCCTGCCACCATCCTAAGGCAAGAGCAAAATGTCAGAGAAATATAGAATGCTCTGCTCAGTAATATCAGATCACATATGCCCCTAGGGAAGTCTCCAGAATACATCATTCCATAAGGCCACCATTGAAAGAAGGTGGGAACATCTGATCCAGTGCAGTGACATGCCGATGTACATGACTGCTTTCAATGACTCATTCGTAGTTATCTGTCAAGCTTTTCCCATGTCTTTCTGATAAACAAGCTTGTGCACATGCCTTTAGGATAAGGGGAACTAAAGTAACATATAGAGTTTGGTGGATATGCACCACAAATGATCCACTGAATAGAATGAGAGAATAGTGAATTCTCCCTTTTCACCATAAGAAGGAGCTCTCCATGAAGTGTGGGTGTCTCATGAACTGTAGGTGTCTTCTTGCATGACAATCACTTAATTTGGTCATCTGTATTATTGAAGTCCNGGTGGCTGGCCCCAACCCCAAAGTATCTGAGGCAGTATAGTATCTGGATTAAGGCCTAAGATTCGGCATTTCTAACAAGTCCCAAGAAACATGGGTACATCAGAGGTCATACTTTGAGAAACACTAGTGTCAGAGATTGATCTTGGAGTCAAAAGAATCTGCTTTGAGTGATGCATGTACCATCTTCTCATCAGGAAAAGATGCAAACTACTGTAATCTAAGTGTGTTTCCCCATCTGCTGTGTACTGAGATCTTCCTGGTGGACACGTTGGGAGAACCAAACAATATTGAGACAATGCCAGACACATAGTCAACCTCAAAGATAGCATCTCCCATCTTGTTTAGGCCACCTCTGAAAGGGAAGAAAGAGAAGCAGCCCAAGTGGGGAAGGCATCTCATCTGCTGTTCCAATTCATGTTTTAGGATTTCAGATGGGAATGGTGGAGACAAAAAAAAAAAAAATTCAGTTGCTGCCTCCCAGGTTGTCAAAGGGTGAATCCAGCTGACACCCAAGTGGGAAGCTGAAGATTCCTTTACTCTCACTTTAAAGTTCAGCTTGCAAGACAACCTCATATTCACCTGTTCCTAAGGAGCCAGC
This sequence comes from Neotoma lepida, assembly GCA_001675575.1. Classification (NCBI taxonomy): domain Eukaryota; kingdom Metazoa; phylum Chordata; class Mammalia; order Rodentia; family Cricetidae; genus Neotoma; species Neotoma lepida. The sequence goes on from LZPO01098322.1 coordinate 14,525, forward strand.
TTGAAAAGCNNCTCTGCAACTAGGTGGCTGGCCACTCNGCCTGCTTGTTAGTAGCACTTCCCTTTTGCAATAAGAATGCCCAACATAGAGTCACCATTCATATCCACCAGCCCAGGCTGCTACTGTAGGACAGAGGGACAGCAAGGGGAACCCAGATGCCCTAGCAGAGCAAATACTGTCTGGGGAGCACATATACATACAGCATTGGGACTCACAGGTGACTAGTGACTAACTTTGCACAGAGACTTGCACTGTCTACACTATTCCAACAGACTTGAATGTCAGAAGGGCTATGCTCAATGAAATTCTCTAGCTGTGAGAAAAGCCACTCTCCCTTCTGTGACTCTGTTGTGTTGTCCTACATGGAAATGTCATATAGGGTTTGGGCTAATGGATAGGTAGGCTTCTTCTTAAATTCTGGTTCCCTTCACATCCCAAGTTTNAGCATTTTGCTCTTCCTCACCTGACCCTGAAAAGCNATCTATTAGCAACCATCTATTGCATAACCTTGGTGAGTTCTCCATAGGAAAGGCATTTCATGATGAAATTATGAACAATTATTTTTACTCAGAGAAACAGTCAAGATAATACACATATGCACACACATACACACAGACACATGCACACACACACACACAGACACACACACATACCCTCTTTTGCATCATAGGAATATTGTTGACTGCACCAGCCTATCAATGAATTTGAATAAATGGNTCCAAGTTATTTCATTTACTTCATTAAAAAAGACATCAGTGAGCCATGTGAAGGTAACAAAATTAAGAATGACTATCCAGCCTCCCATACCTTGAATCCAGCTATCAGGAGGAGATGAAGACATCACTGATGATGTTACAGAAATTTCCCCTTCTGAGAGATGATTGTTTCTACCTAGTAGTTTCTTAATGTTTAGAAAATGTNTAACTAAAGTGTTTTCTCTTGGTTTTAAAATGCACGCAGAGTAACCATACTTTCCCTTGAAAATGGGATTCTGTTTCTGATGGCTTTTCACAGTGACACTGAGAGTATGTGACACACTAGATATCCTGTGGGCATCACCACTCTTGNCTCTACAGGGTAAGTGTGAGTAGTGAGCAAAAANGCAGTGTGCTGAGTGTTCTCCTCTGACATNTCTTTCTCAAAGTTATTGTGCCCAGTGACANGGTAGATGCACTCCAGCACAGTGTGNGTGGAGAGTAGGGATGTGGAAGACAGAGGGTGAGCAAACAAAGGAGCTAAGAGAGGATGCCTTTGAAACTGGTTCCATTCTCATTCCCCACCACTGAGTTCTCTCTCATTCCCCATTTCTCTTTTTTATTTTAATTTTTATTTATTCATTGACAATTTCACATATATATGCCATGTATCTTAGTCATATCACCCGTCTTCCCACACCAACTCCCCTCAGGACTCTAGACACCCCCATAATATCTCATGTCTTCACAACTTCATGCTTCATATCCTCCATATATACATATATATAATATATATACATATATATGTATGTACATATATATACATGCATATATATATACATATATATGTATGTATATATAGATATATATGCTAGTGGACTAATGCTCAGGCTACTTATCAAATTCTGATTCCATGATCCTAATCTGACCATGAAAAGCCACCTATTGGCAGCTATCTATTGTGTAACTTTAATGAATTTACATCTATATATCTGAATTCAATTAGTTTTGTCCATACTTACAATGGGTATAGGATCATCCACTGGAGCATGAGAAACCTGCCAGTAGCTAAACTCCCAAAGAAACCATTTCTCTCTTGAGTAGTCCACACTGACTTCTGACAGACAAAGAAAACTCCTTTATGACCAGTGCACTGAATAGAGTGGAGTGAGGGACAAAGACAAAGGGTGCATTCAGNACCAAGGACCAGAGTCTTCCACAGTTGTACTGGCNCGAAACTACTTTTTCTACCTGTCCATACCCACCTGCTCACGTCAATATAATATACAGAGAGAAATTTCTTGTATAGACACANATGGGTCCTCACCAATCTCAGTTAATGCATCAGTTCTCCCATTTCCCAACAGGTTGATTTATATACTTTATGCAAATGTGAACTGCCTAGTCCCTAAAAAGGGTATNTACTTTCTTAACTCAGTTGATTATTGACAGAATTAACTAAGATGATGTATGGAAAATGCTGGATTTGAATGAGGATAGAAATACAATTAGCGACCTAGCTTTCTTTCTTTCCTTCTTTCGTGTGTCACCTCTGAATTTAAATGTATTTTGGTTTTGTCCCCTGAAGGATTGCCATTCTTTTCCTATTGATTGAAATAAGAGGCTTTAAGATGTTTGCTGAAACTGTCTATGCAAAATCTTTCCTATTGAAAAAAAGTTCTCTTTAAAAGGCTGGTTATCATCTTCTGAAGTACTACAAAATTGTCATTTTCTGGAATATTCNTTTCACATGTGGAGCAGTGATTTGGGCGGTACCGAAATAGTAGGTGATTGCTGCNNTGAGCAGCAGCATGAGCAACTGACACTGACTCCCTGAAACATGTGGGATTCTGCAATTAGTCCTGTGGNACCAAGGCTCTTGCCTTGATAGAAGAAAGACAAAAGGTGAACCCACACCACTAGCATATCTGTTATGACACAGTCAGATGTGAGCATGTGCAGAAACTGAGCTTCTGAAAGGTCAATCAAAGGATGGTAGGTCTTGTCAATAATTACCCTAAAGAATGGAGAACCAGAATCCCAAGTCCAGGCCTTGTTCATCCCACTCACTGCCTCCAGGGATTCTACTGAAGTGCCTCTGATATCTCAAGACTTTGAATGAGCCTGCAGGAAAGATGAGATCTACTATGGGTTTAAAGCATGAAAAGGCATCCAAGGCAAAGAGGAGAAGGAAGCATGTGGACATATTTAGAGGGATATCTGCCTAGAGAATTCTATCAGATGGTAAGGCTTATTTAAAAATGTTTCCAGACTAGGACACAGGCTGGTAAACTCAAGTTGTACTATGTCAGAAGTGGGGATGGGGCTAAGTTTAAATGTAGGCTGTGATGAGTGATCAGAAAATAAGAATTTCCATCTATTGCACAATTCCAGCCTTCCCTCTCTACATGCCACAGCAACTCACAGTGCACCCAGCTTTTTAACATTTACACTTATTATTTGTTTTTGCAGTGACACAAGGATCAACCCTCATGTCTTTCACATGCAATACAAGTGTTCTACCCCTGAATGACAGCCTCCAACCTAAATCACAGGGACCGCGAGAGCTCTGTATCAAAATCACGGCTTGCAGTGATGGCCAGCAAGNGTGTGAGGGAAAAAAAGTTCAGTGTCAGAGAAAACCAGGGGTTTGGGGGCAGAATGCAGGCTAAAAACACAGTAAGGTATCAACCAAACTTCACTAAAATGGTTCCTATCAGAAAACCCAGAAGTGGACCACTGGGATGGCTCAGTGGATAGAGGCACTTGATGCTAAGCCTGATGGCATGAGTTTGATTCCAGAAACTCACATAGAGGGAAAAGGACTGATTCCTACAAAGTGTCTTNGAATCTCTTCTCATTTTCCATGACTGGCAGATCTACCCCATCCCTAAATAAATAAATAGTAAACTTAAAATTACATAGAACCAAACACCTGGAAAGGAACAAATGCATCAAGGATGCAGAAATAGTGACTTTGTCACACCNTTGCTGGGAGNGTAAATAAACACAGCCATTGTGCAAAACAGTATGGAGGTTCCTCCAAAGTTACAAGTAAATCTACCACATGACCCATCTGTCCCACTTCTGAGTATAGATTCAAAGGAGATGATAACACTATCAAAGAAATACATGCCTGTGTTTATTGCTGGGGCATTCACAAAAACACACATTAGGAATCAACCAACATGTCCATTCTCAAAAGACTGAGCAAAGAAGCCACGGCGCTTTAAATTCAAAAGGAAATGCTAGCCAACCACCTTGTCATGTATGGCCTCGGGATGGAAAAGGACGTCACTGTGTCTGTGCTGAAATAAGCCAGGCGGAGGCACAAAGGCCACATATTTCCTCTCATTCATGGCACACTAAGCATATTGGTCATACGTAAGGCGAGNGGTTAGTAGAAATCACCCGAGACTAGCCTCATTGTCTCGGATGAGCTGGGGATGGAAAGAAGCCGCACAGTGCAGTTAGCCGGGGAGATGATGCGAATGTTTATAGTGTGGCAAGTGACTATTGTCTATTATTAATCAGGCATTTCAAAACAACCACAGGAGCATTTGAAGCTTAGCAATACAGGTAATTAATAATATTTGAGGAGATGCAAATGATAGTTACCTTGATTTGATCATTACATACTGTGATTGTAATACTGTGCCCCAGAAATGAGTACAATTATGATGTCAATTAATTACTTTAAAACAGAAAGGCAAAACAAAAAAATCTTCATGCCGTGTGGTTCTGACAAACTCTCACACACCATATAGAATCACAGCAGTGAAGAGCCTAGCACACCTCTCCAATCCATTTGTCTTTTTGTCTTGTGTTACCTCAAGTGCCTTTTACAGACTTTCAGAGATACCAGGGGAATGCACATCTGAGCTTTTTGGATATTAAAGTGAGGAGAAGAAGATCGGTTATCTTACAGCTTCATTACTTCCAATATATCCTTCTACAGGGCTTGTGGTAGAGACAGCAGATGCTGGAAGCACACTCACTTTGTAAGGGATGTTTTACATTTATTGTGAGTGCATGTGTGCCTTAGTGTGCATGTGCAGGTCAGAGAACATCTTTCGGGAGTCAGTTCTCCCCTTCCGCCTTGCAGACCCCCAATGATTGAACTCAGAGCCTCAAGNTCAGCCCCTTTCCTGTTGAGCCAATCTGCTGGCTTATTGGCTCATGCTTGTTGACTTCAGCAAGCTGTCACATAGCGAGCATGGCAGAAGAAGTAGAGTGGAGGGGAGTGAAGTTTGAATAACCAAGCCTGGATCTAAGCTGCTGGAGCCCAAGGACAGTGTGTATCCTGGAATGCCATTTCATGTCACTCTATATTAATTCCATTAACTTCGACGTCGTTCTGGCAGTACTGTTTGCCCCACTCACCTGATGGCTTATAGAGAGTACAAATAAGTACCTTATGGGAAAATTTATTTTAAAACATTTTATTAAATTTCATTTATTTAGTGTGTGTGTGTGTGTGTGTGTGTGTGTGGTGGAGGGAAGGGTGTGTCTATGCCACATCATGGATATGGAGGTGACAACTTGCAGGAGTCGTTTTCCTCCTGCTACCATGAGGGTCCTGGGGACCAAATTCTGGTTCTCAAACTTGGTGATCAGCACTTTTACCTGCTGAGCTATTTCACCACTTTAGGGGTGCTTGCTTCATTTCTGTCATTGTATTAAAACATAAAGACCAAAGGCAGCATTAGGGGAGAAAAAGGTTATTTGGCTTATAATTTCAAGTCACAGTCTATCCTTGGCTCAAAGCAGGCACTCAAGGCAGAAACTGGAAGGCAGGCCCACATGCTATTCCACACTGCATTATTGCAGAACAAGAAACTTACTTCACAGCCAAAAATATGCAAAAGGAATTATGGAGGATGTTGTTTGAAAATACATAGACTGGTTTATGCTTACTAGCTTTCTTAAACAGTTCAGGAGCACTTGCCTAGGGAATGGAGCCACCCTCAGTGGACTAAAACCCCCTATGTCAATTATCAGTCAAGACAACTCCCACAGACATTCCCACAAGACAAGCTGATCTGTACAATTTCCCAATTCATATTTTTCCAAGACAAGTCTGGGTTTTGTCAAGTAGACATTTAAAGCCAAACAAGACATTAAGGGAAATGCTGATTTAAAATGAAAATGATTTCACTAATAATAGCTATTATTATTTATATGGTCAAATTTCATTAAAAAAGAGATTTGAAGATTATTGCCATGCATTCCTCATCATAGACATGGAGGTGTATATCATTGTAAACAGGTGACCACACTGTAGCAGCTCACAAGGTATCAGGTTGACAACTGTTTACTGTTGGTAAAATGCTATACACGTTGTTAACATATTAGGTGAGCAAAAATCCATTGAGAAGAATCCAAAGACACTAGTGAGCACACACCGCTTACCTTACAGGCAAGAAGAGAGAATCAACAAATTGTCTGTAGCAGATTAGCTTATGGGCNTGTCTGTGGTAGATTGCTTGACTGCTAATTAAGTTAACTGTGCACAGCCTACTGCGGGCAGCACCACTCCCTGAGCAGGTGGTTCTGAACTATGTATGAAGACTAGCTACATAGAAGCCAGCCTCTGAGCCACTAAACACCATTCGTTTCATGGTTCCTGCCATATTTTTTAGCTCTGATATGAATTCCCTGGTCTGAGGTAATGCTGTGTGGAATAGCAAGCAGCTTTGCCTTCAAGTCCCTACCTTGTTTATACGCCCATGTGAGTTCTTGTCACTTTGCCTTGTTCCTCTTCCAGCATCCTTTTCTGCATCTGAATTTTGCATATGGACCTTTGCCTTCATCTCTCCTTCCAGAGAGCCTTGTGTAATGACTTTGATGTGCTTTGTTGTCTGTCAAAATTAGTTCTCAGGCTGAATTTCACAATGCCACAGTGTAGAAGTCCCTGATAAGATGATTACATCATGGGGCACACCCACTGTTATGAACAGATTAATGTCTTCCTTGAGAGTCTGAGCTAAGTATCACTGTATTGGACTAGTTACTACAAGTGGAGCTTGCTGTAAACTAGGTGGCCCCTGTTTTCAGTTTCTTTCCCATAAGCCACTGGGCCATCTCACAAACACAGGGCACTGGACAGATGCAGGTGCCATTGGCAACTTCCCAGGTTCCATAACTGTCATCTAAAGAAACTTCATTTCTTTATGAATCAACTGGCTTCTGGTGTTCAGTTGTAGAAACAGAAAACTGACTAACACACCAGAGTTACAGGATAGCAATTTATATGCCAGGGGAATGAGGCTGGAAGGATAGATGTCCCGTTCAAAGCCACACACTGTAACAATGTGTAGGTCCCTCCTGTCTAAGGCTGCAGCCCTTGTCCTATGTAGATCCATGAATTACTGCTTGTCAAAGGCAGACTTGAAATTAGCAGATTTCAAATAATCATGGCAGATTTGTTACAATGCCTAAAAATTGAATGAAAACCCCAGTAAACAGCACAATAAGTCACATTCCTCCAAGACGTTGAGAATTCTAAACATTTAACACAACCTTCCAGACAAACAGAATGGAACTTTTAAATATAACAGGTTAAGGAATTTGAGTCTGTTTCTAAGCAGTTCCTGGTGATGAAGTGGGTGGTCAAATTGCAGGCAGGCTTTTATGTGTACCTGTGACTCCCTCTTCAAAGAGATAGTCCACAGTCCCTAGAATGTTAAACCATCCTGACAGATGCTTCATTTGGAAAGAAAGGCANGAAGGATGTTTGTTTCATTGTCTTGGGAAAAGCTTCGTGTATGTTTAGAAAAATGAAACACCAGGAAGTTTGTGAATAGCGGCCAGCACTGTTTCAAAGGGAAGGGCCTGAGACAGCATCAAAGAGAATTACTGCTATTCACCTGAACTCATATAGCTTGTTGATTTGATCCCCTTTGCCTGCCAGGACAAGAATGTCCTTTATCACAATTCTGGAGCTCGGTGATGTCTAGCTCTCAATGTCAAAGTAAGTGAATTTCCATCACTTTTATGAGGAAGTAATTCTCTACGTGGAATGTCCTGCTAGGGAGGTGCAATCATGAGACTGTGGAGTTTGCCATCCTTAGTTTTATCAAAGGCAGAAGAAATCCTGTGCTTGGGAGGTGTTCATTTGTATGTGGAAGGAGTTGGAAGACTACAGCTGATGCAAGGAAACTATTTTTACTACACACAACATGGACCTGTGTTCAAAGTGCTGTCTTCTGTTTGGGGAACTGAAAAATCCTGAATGACTGTGTAGAGAATTAATTAAGTCCAAAGTTATCGTGTGTTGTTTGATATGGATATGGTCATGTCAGGGACCCCAATGCCTTAAGCCCATGGGGATGGTTGAAGCTCAAATTAAATGATGGAAAAGCCTTCCTCTGGCCAGGACCAGAAGGTTGAGTGTCTGCAAGTACCGGTGTTTGGGAATGAGTGACCAAGATGTACAAAGCCAGCAACTGCAGCTCCTCCTCCCAGGATTTTACAACCTGAAACTGTTCTCCCATAGAGACCTCCAACCCAGACTAGCTAACCCTTCCCTCTGTGCTGTACACAATACTCTCTGAGGTTTCAGATTGTTGTGTAAGAGGTGCTGCTCCAGCAGAGCAGACACAATCCACTTGATCCCAGCTTTTCTGTAGTGTGTGNCAGGCTGTCTGTCCTTTCCTCATTCTCTCACCANCCCAGTTAGGTCAAGTCCAAAGCCAATTAGGACNAGGCATCTGCAGCAGTCTCTAGCCATACTCACAAATCTCTTCAGCTTGAGGATTTTATTTTATTGGTAAGTGTCCCCTAGGAACTTATTGGGGGTAGGTTTGATCATCAGCTCTGTGACCTCCAATCCTTTTTTGGGAATGACAGCATAGTTTCTCTTTGGGTGTAGTTTAGTGGACCATCAGATTGTTGGTTTAATTCTTGGATCTGGAAAATATAAACCATATCACCTCTGTGCTATGGAATTCTGCTGACATCACTTCTAGATTGGCCCATCTCCAAGTTCCTTCTTCCCCCTCTGCAGAGAAAGAAGGCAATGTACTGCCTGAACTTGCAACGTGTGTTTGTCTGTGGCTTTTCCCTTCTTGCTTAACTGTGAAGTGCATTAGACCCACATCTCCCCAACAAGCTACTCATTTGCAAGCAGCTTATAAGACTTTTGAGCTAATTACAAATGACCAATAAATACTTTTCAGTCTCACCAACAATATGTGTATATATATATACACATTTTAAGCTAGTTAGGTTGTTTTCAGATTAAAAAAAGACTTTTACAATTTTTTGATGCTTTCTAGCTTGATCTGAAAAGCACTTAATTTAAATGTGTGTTAATGTGTAGACTGATAAAATCATTAAATGAAATTATCTAAGGAGATTCTCTGGGTATTGTGCCCACTTGCTGTCATTGGTAAAGAGCATACAGACTATATTGTCACATTCTGTTGTCCTGAGTGCAGCCCCTGCTCCTGCTCTTGCTTCCTCAGCCATATACTCACACTCTTTTGAAAATGTAATTTATCAAACTCCATGCAAGCATTCAACTCCACAGTGCCTCCATGTTTTATCTTGTAACCACTACCACACCCTGTTCAAAAAGGTCCCTAGAATCATTCTAGTGAGGAACTGAGGATATAAGCAGAATTCTGCTCATATCTGTGAATTCACAAAACCCAATGTGCTATATCTTGATGATTGTTGAAAGTGAAACTCCATAATTGAGAAGCAGATGTATGCACACATGGTTCCATTCCTGAAATGTCTCCAACAGTTTCTTTTCACCTCTTACCAAAGCAAGGGAGTTCAGACAAAGCATGTGAGGCTTGTTCTTGATGAGGGCAGAAGTGGAGAGCAGGCCAGGCAGTTGCTGTCTTGGGCATTGATGGATGTTTAGCTATGTGGAGAATGATGGGATGTGTAAGTAAGAGATAAGATTTGAAAGTGGTGGGAGACAAGACTGCCAACACTAAAGATCAGAGTGAGCCTATGAAGAAATATGACACAGAGGTGCATGTGTGTGTGCACATGTATGCGTGTCCTTACATGAGTCTTCATGTCTGGGAAGGTGTATGATATGAGTGGGGTGTGGACTCACATGCCTTGCAGACATTCCTTGATTACATGCTGATCCTATGCCCTGCCCCTTTTTTCTTACTATATCCCTTAGTCTGTTGCTAAAACTGACCACTTGAGACTGACTAATTTATAATGAACAGGAGACTACTTCAGCTTATGGTTTGAAAAGTTGTAAGTCCCAGACTCAGTGGCTGCATGTGGTGACAGATACCTGCAGAGGGGTGCTGCTACCCCAAAGTTGAGGCTTATATTTTAATGTGAGTGGTTTTTATCATAAAGGAAGTAAGTGTCCTGAAACTAAGGTGCCCTCAAGAGCTGCAAAATGGGTGAGTGTTGGGTTCTTTGCAACAGTGATCATGGAGGATGTACACACAGGATTGGGGCTGTGACTAGAGACACAGTTGTAGGGTGCTTCTGTGCTTATGAAAGATCTGCCTATCTCCTAAGACCACTATATGCCTGTCTACTAAGACTATTGGCATTTGTATGTATATCATGTTATAGAATATGGCATCCTTCTGAAGGAACACATCACATATATTACACATGACTTCTGTTGATGCCTACAATGTTGAGTTTTTCTATTTCAGTTAGAATCAAGACAATTTCTTACATACATGCCAAGCTATGCACTAACATTTGACACACTTCCCAGGTGATTCAAGATTGTATCAAGTAATAGTTAAAACTAACAATCACAGTCTGTTTTCACATAAGGCTTATAAGAATGTGAAAAAGATTCAACGGAGCCTAAGTGTGGGGACCTGATTAAAGAGAATTAATTCCCTCCTAAGAAAAATGCCAAATAGCAACTTCTTCCCTCTCTATTATATGACGACAGGATATGAACCAGGAGGGCGTCCTTTATCATGAACCAAATCTGCTGACAGCAAGATCTTGAATTTCCAAGCCTACAGAACCATGACAAGATGACCTTTATGAACCACCCAATCTGCAGTGGCATAGTATAGCAACAGCCCATCCAAGCCGTGTGAGGTATTCTTTTAGGTAGACAGGAACTGTTCAAACCATGTTCCATCATTCTGGTTGGAATACCTGCCCACCTTGTGAAGATTGTAATTGCTAGACATTGGGCAAATGGAAGAGCTACTTCTTGTTCANAAGAAGAAACACATGGTCATTAAAAGTATAAATACCATGCTGCCCATGCTATTACATGGCAAACTTCTTAACCTAAGACTTTCTTTTAAAATTGGCCTTTTAATGTGTATAATCCAGGATTGTGTCTTTGGCCAACTACAAATCAAAGTGTGGTGTTATTTCCAGATGAATTTGCTGCCATGGCAACATGTGTGAGGTCACAGGGAGAGCCCCATTGCTATGCAATGTGCAGTGTGTAGGCTCACATTTCTTGTAAGATGGGTAGAAATGTCAAGTCTTGAATGAAAGGGGGTAATGCTGGGTGCATAAAATGTAAGCAATCAGTATTCACAGATAACTATATCATTTTTATTTACTGATTTCTGACTTTCTGGAGAAAAGTATGGCTGCTGAACTAATGGCATTAAGACGCTAATGTAATATTGATTAGTACAGGTTTCTCAGAGGTTAAGCAACCATTGGCTTCTGCATAAGTAGTATAGGGCAGAACCAAACTTGGAAAGATACTTGATAAGAACTGTAAGCTTTGAATTCCTTAAATTCTGAGGCTTTGGAGAAAGTAAGTGCGAATTCACTGTTTAGTTACAGCAGAAGTCTCTAAGATCAACCAAGCTAATGCAGAGCCTGCAGATCCCTGCTCCCTCAGCACTTCCCCTTAGAATCAGATCTCAGTTTCTCAATTGTAAGCACTGCAGATTGTTTCTCTCCTTTTTTTGTTTGTTTGCCAATGAATTTGGAACTTTAATGTACTGTGTATTGACATTTAGTCTACAGAGAGAATGCACAGAATCCCCAGCCCTCTGAAGTCATCACATCAGGAGAGATTTGTATGGGAAGACTCCTTAAAAAGTTGCACTCGTTGCTGTCTTAATTACACTGAAGAATCCCCTCATCACTGGAAAGGGAACATCCCATTGGACCCAGGAGATCCCTGCCTGGTGTAGGGAAGCAATGAATCTCNTCAAGAAACCTCATGACAGCCAATGCAGCTGTTCCTGGGCTTTGAGCATGCGCCTTTGACAGAAGGACTTTGTTTNCTGACATCAGCATGATGCTAGCTGAACTACACATTAAGCTCACCAGCACCCTTCAACTCACCCAGGGCCATTTTAGAATCTTCTGGAATCTGAAGAACTGCATGCTCTTACACTTTTCTGGTCACACTTTGGAAAGAGTTGCCTGGAGATAATTTAATTTCCTTAAGAAACAATCCTTTGCTTCTCTCTGTCTTTTACTTGGGATTGCACCTGACAGATTGAAGCTCCTATATCAGATTACTGTGTTAAAGCTCAGGTATTTGTCAAAATATATTTTTTCCTACCCTTCATATTACCTTTAAATTGTGCTGTCTTGGGATGTAGGCAAAACAAAACTCTGCTGATGAGAAAAGTTGCTGAGAGGAGGAGCAACATTCTCCAGGACAAAGATGTTACACCCACGGACTACAAACGAATTCACTAGCTTATCAACATGCTCATGTATGTGTGTAAAATGTGTGTATTCCCACCCTCATTCATGGATATGTTGATGTACACCCAATCTTAAGGAAAGAAGCTAAAATAGGAAGAAGAAGAGATAGGGAGAGCATGNTTTATTTCTCTNTGCTAAAATAAGGCAAGCAAAAATAAAAAAAAGATGATGGAGGTGAGATTCACGCTGGAAGGAACAGCAATGTTAGCTTTGCACACTCAAGCCCAGATACATTTTTATCACCAAACATATGATAAATAGTTGAATAATGGCTGAAATCTTCCATAAAACGTGAGGACACATGCCAGATAGGCATCACACTTCAGTAGACATCACATCTCTCTGAAATAGTTGATTCTTACTCTGTCTATCTAGGCATATGCACAGAAGCTTGGATTTCCATGTTTCAGCCTGAGCAGGATTCAGGAGAGGAGATGGAAGAGAATCAACACTGACTGCATGATTTCAGGATCCTTGAACACAGTAAAA
>LZPO01098323.1:0-11018 GCA_001675575.1 Neotoma lepida
TTGGTTCAACAATAAACGGCGCGAAGGAAAATGTTAGCTATCACACCCGGGGCGTCATCCACAGACCTGAAAACAAAATAAAAGAGCGTGACTATAGCATAGAGGGGACTGCCGGGTCTGGCTACCTTTCTGTGCGAGGAGCGGTGTCCTGGCGTCTGAGGATAGAACCGGCTAACGGGAGGCTGTAGGCACCGAAGACATGACCCTGAGAGGGCCGGAGCCCTTTCCTTCTGCCTCCGTACATAACGGGGAGCAGGACGGCACGCCCGGTCCCCGCCAAGAAAAGGAGGGTCTAAACAAAATTCTTACTGAGCTGTTACAGTTCCAGTCAAAATCAGTCCTCTGTGTGTTTCAACCTTGCATCTCACAGGAAGCAAATGGACAGACTATTTTGGCCTTGAGAAATGCTGGATGCAATAGTTCACAGTACCATGCAATGCTTCCTAGCCAGAGCTGCCCCCAGAACTCTGTATGTATGTACCACCTGCACAATGCTTGACATGTGACTAATAAACTGAAGAACTTGCTTTATAATTTGATTTCATCTTAATGAACTCAAATTTACAATGAAGTAACCACCTGAGGCTGGAGGCTCCCACACTGAATGATGCAACATGAGCAGTCTTCTCTAGAGACTGGGTCACCACCACAGGCCATCACCAAGGCAGACAGCTGAATCAAACCCCCAAACACTAACGTGAATTGGAAGCCATGGTCTAAATAATGAGAAAATGGAGAGGCTGCAGCACATCTGCTGACTATAAGGCCACACTAGCGAGCACTGTCATAATGTGCTAGAGGTTCACACATGACCCCATATGACTATCAATGCTAGGTAGTGGTAATTGCTCTCCCCACAAGGCAGTTTGAAATTTCAGTATTCTCCCCTACACTCGCTCTACTGGAAAGGTTTGCAGTGTGGCCTAGATCTGAACCCAAGGCTGCCTCAGTTTGAGGCTTATGTTGTGCTTTGCGTTGTTCGGGCTTCCTTCCAAAGGTCTCTCTGTGGCTCAACCCATCTTTCCATTGTTCAAGCTTATCCCATCTTTCAAAAGACTCAAAAAGTCACCCCATCCCTCCATAGGATTTCAAGCTTACTCTGTCTTTCAAAACCTCTCCATCTTTTCATAGGGTCCTCAAAAACTGAGCCTGTCTTTTTATAAAACTTCAGCTGCTTACCCTTCTTTCCACAGGAGCTCTAGTGGTTTACTCTACCTTTGAATAAGTCCTTCAGCAGCCCACCCTAGCTTTCCACAAGACCAGCAACAGTATGCTCTATTACTGACCTTCTGGCTTTTACAATAACATGGAAGGTTTTGCTCAACCTTTAAGGTTTTGCTCTTGTGAGGTCAAAGTAATAGAATCGTCATTGTCATGGAGTTTTGTTTCAGTGAACATTTGCAGATGGCACACATACACTTATGATGCACACCCATGCCCCACTCCCATATATATCACACACATGAATATCATACACACGTATGCATATACATGTCTCACATACATGTGCATATCACGTAGACATATGTGTATGTACACAGTCACACAGTACATATATGTGCACATATGTATCTGTGTGTGTCCTATGTATGCATAGTGTGTGTGTATGGAGGCCAGAGGTTGATGTTAGGTATTTTCACTGATTTTTCATCACTTTAATTTTTGAGACAGTCTCTCACTGACCCTGACTAGTCAGTGAGCTTCAGGGATCTGCCTGTGTCCACTCTCTCCAGCTTCGGGGTATAGACACATGCTGCTGTTCCCAGCTTTTTACATGAGTGCTGGGGGTTTTCATGCTCGTACAACTTTACCGACTGAGCAGTTTCTGTAACCTCAGGAGTTTGACTTTCCACAACTCCACAGGAAAATGAATCTGAACTGCCCTTGAAGAAACAGGCCAAATGCCAGACTGGACACTGAGTAACCACCATTAGTTGCTATGACACATACACTACAAAAGCTCTATGAATTTATTTTTTCCTCACATGAAATCTGATCAAAGACGTAGTAAGGATGGGCCTGGCTCTGGTTCACAGAGCTCCATTGGCTGACAGCTGCATTGCTGTCTTCAATAGGTGGCTTTGAGGCACTGAAGCTCAGCTAGCAGATGGGTTTAGAGAGAATCCAGGACAGGCCTGCATGTGGCAGATATCACTTCTGTTCCATTTATTGGCAACACCCAGTACCACAGGCCCAACTTCCTGTAAAGGAGACAGAGAAACACAGTCTGATTGTGGCTGTGGCATGAAAGAAAAGCAGATTTGGGGATTGCTAGCTAGTGTTCTGCCAGTGCTCTCAATCCCTCAGCCATCTGACAAAGCTACAAAGAAATCTTTGCTCATTGGGTGGAGTGGAATTTTCATTTTTTCTGAGGCATTGCTTTACAGGCCACTTAGGATGTACAGAAAGAACACATGAGGGTGAGTCACATCTGTTGGGAAAGTTTTGATTATCCATTGGGCCTTGTGTACACCAATCACATCTGCCAGCAAATGAGCCAAAGGTCAGTGGCATCAGCTGAATGGTGAATGCTGAGGCTTACCAGACTTATGTGGTTTACCAGTTGATGTTTCCCTACTATCACCTCTTGGCTCAATGGTCCAGCTCTCCTGGTTTTTGGTTTCCAGGACATTGCTATGGCAACCCCAGTGCCTTAGCACAAGCTGTTTCTATTGCTTTCTGCTTTCTATCTTTTCTTCCTTTCCTTTTTTTGTATATATATGTGTATGCACATGTGTGTGAATATATGTGGGGTGTTATGTATGCACACATGTGTGGATGTGTGTGTGGGGAAAGGCAGTCATTTCCAATTTCAGTTTTTGAGATGGGCTTTTATTGAGCCTGAAGTCCCTGATCTGTTCTGGCCAGTACATCTGTTCTACCCCACACATGTACTGTTGCTGCTCCCCAGTGCTGGGGTTAGAGATGGGTGTGGCTTCACCTGGCTTTGAAGGTGGTTCTGGGAATCCAAACTTGGGTCCTCATGCTTACATAACAAGTATGTTGCTGACTGAGCCGTCTCCCTAGACCCAGGCTTCTATGTCCTAAAATGCTCTAGACATTTTGATGCCTCCCCACCCCTCACCTGGAGCTTAAGTCAGGAGACATTCCAATTCCTTCAAGTGGTCTCTTGTCCAGAACTCTGGCTTGGAGGATGGACTGGGTTCTAGTGACAGGAAATGATGCACATAAGTTAAGATTTTATATCTTAGGTGGATTAAAGCACCTAATGCACACACTCTGTAATGATTTTAATACACAAGTTAAAGAACAGAAGCTAGCCAAGTTGTGCTTTTTGTTTAGGGATTCTGGAAATTATACCTTTTCTGTGTTTCATGTTGCTTCCTTTCTATGAGAATTCCACTTAGTGCATTTGTTTGCTCTGGATAATAAGAAGGCTTGTTTATGTGGAATGAGTGTGTGTGTGTGTGTGTGTGTGTGTGTGTGTGTATGTATCTGTGCACACACACATGCCATTTAAAAATTTGTACCTGTGCCAGGTTGGTGCTTAGAAGCACTTAAGATGAATGTGTGTTTTGGCTGAATTCCTTCATGCACTCACAGGTTCCTATTCTCAGACCACCCACCTGGCTCCTGCTGTTTTTCTTGTTTTCCCATGGTGCATCTGGTCAGAGAGCCTTTTTGGTGAATGCAAAACAAATGACAAGTTTAACAAGATCAGGCAGTATTTATTAAACACCCACATTTTCTTCATTAAGTCCCATGTGAGGCTATTAGCTTTCTCCTCTGCCTTAATCTCTATTTTCTCTGCCTTCTCTTGCTGTCCTCAACTCTGATGCTGAGTGACTAGCATAAAGCAGAGGCCTAGCAAGGATTTCCTATAGCAGTCTTTTGAGCTATGCATTGCATTTGTCCACTCCAATCCTCAAAACAAGGATACAAGATTTCCATATACTACATTCAATGGTGTCCCTGTAGAATGTAAAACAGAAGCTATTGTTCCTCCCACTGGTGATAAGCAAAGCTGTCCTGAAGGTAGAGAGGGTAGTGTTTGAGAAGATCTACCCTGACCCCTACCGCTTTAAGAAAGCAGATTCCCACCCCTGTTGGGTTGGGTGCCTGCATCATGTCTGGAGCCTACAGGAATGCTGGTAGCTCATACATATGCCTGGAAAGAGCTGGGTAAGCAACAGTGGAGCTTAGCATCCAGAAAGGAGGAAAAGAAGGAAGGGAAGGGCACACATGGCGGGTGAGAGGAGAGGCAGAGAGAGGGAGAGAGAGACAGAAGAGACAGACAGAGACGGAGGGAGGGAAGGAGCGATCCCTTCAGAAGTTCACATTGCTATCAGGGGATTGGTAGGGTTGTTGTGCAAGTTGCTTTATTGTTCCTAATATTTCATCCCTTTTGTCCCTCACCCTTTGCCTGGTGACTGGCTTATTTTCATGACAGGTAGAATATACTTTATACTATTGAAGTAGGCTTGGCCTTGTAACTCATGTTACCCAATGGGAGGGGTAGGGAGTCACAGACCCAGTACTGAGAAGTGGTCTTAGGAAAGACAATATTTTTGAGTCCTTTCACAGTTCTGTAATTTCTATGAAGACAGTCAAATAACCGAGTTACCCACATCAGCCTTTACAACCCTGCAACCTGAGAAATAGTCACCCAGCTTCCTCCACATCTGGGAATGTGAGAGTATATGTCTATTACTGATGGAAACCACTAAGTCTGAGGGTTGTTTGTTATGTATGTTATGTATGTTATTGTGATAAGAGATAACTGATATATTTTGAAAAACATGCAGGGAGATATGGGATTTGGGAGGCACAGTGCTGGCTTGACATCCCCATTACCCTCCCCTAGCGTCTTCAATAAAGAAGCTATGCAGAAAGCTGTTCGTGGGATAGCAAGAGTTGCTGGTGAATGTGCCAGGCAGAATCCCTCACTTCTGTGTGGAACAGAGAACATCAGAGAGTCTCTCTATGCCTGGGAACAGAGTGTGTCTTGTAAGGGGCCCTGAGCAGGACAGTCCACTTTACAAAGGTTTACTGGCACCTACCATGAGCAGGACCTGGCTTATGAGATGCTGGATCCACAACAGGGCAAATTTGCCTGTTTTCTGCCTACCCCTTATAGCTTCTGTTCTGATGACTGGTTATCATGATAATAACACGTGCGTTCAACTAAACATTCATCTGTGATAAGAGGAGTGACCAGGGCTCTGTGGATTGCATTGAAATAAATTTAATTTTCTTACTGTATAGATTTGTAAGTAGTTATGAACAGTGAAAAGCTGAAGTGAGTCTGCATGCTCACAGACAGGACTAGGGCAACCTGTTGTGGCTGATTCCCTGGTAGACACAAGGGTACACTTTCCCATCTGGTTACTTTGCATCTTGTCCTTTCCTCTGAGGATGCCTCTTCCCTTGGCATCTTGGGAAGTGTTATACAACAAGAGCCACAGAACATTCTCATGCCTCACATATTCCATGGTTACCCCTCCACTTTTGTGGGAAGATTCTTCACTGAGTCCCCTGCCTCCCTCTGGATCTACCACCATCTATGTCTTCTCCTGGACTCTTAATCTCCCCTACACAATATTGAGGACACTAATACCTACCAAGACTCCTTTGCTTCATGTGGTTCTACTATGGTCTTGAAGAACTCTGTTGCTCAGTAGGCTGGAACTCAGTGCCTCCTGGAGTAGTTCACTGGGTTCTCAGATTCAGTGATCTGTATCTCTGCACATGGACTACCACTCCATCACCAAACTATGGAGTTTCCCTCCCTCCCTCCCATTTATCTGTCCTCCATCCCTCCTTTTTTCCCTTCCTCCTTCCTCTTCCCTCCTTCTATTGCTTCCTTTAATCCACCAACTAACTGTATGCCACCCTCTGTACTTAAGTTTTAGACATAGAATAATAAAAAAAGAAATGAAAAAACAAAGCCCAAACCAAAATAACAGTCTATTTAGCCTGCTATAAAATATCATAAGCTGGGTGTCCTGAAACAACAAACTATATTTCTCAGAATTCTGGAGCTTAAGAAGTCCTAGTACAAGGTATTGGTTGTAAGGTTCAGTGTCTAGCATGGGCCTACCTTCTGGTTTTGTAGATGGTACCTTTCACCTGTGTCCTTACATGGTGGAAGGGGTTAGACCTCTTGCGAGGGCACTAATCTCACTCACAGGAGCTCCATACCTGTGAACTAATCACCTTTCAGAGATTGCTTTCTAATATTAAACTGGGAGTTAACATTTCAACATATGAATTGTGGTACATAAATATTCAGGGCATACACAGACATAATCCTAGTTGAAAGAATTGACAGTCTGTGTATCATCAGCTTACACCAACTCCTGCATGATTCTAGGTTTTATTTTGGTTTCTTCTCTACAGCCTTTGGAGATTTGGTCCTGAGAATCGTCCCAGCCCCTTCAGTTCCAGGTACATTGTTCTAACCATTCCCACACTTGATTAGTGCACTCATCTTGCAAAATGTCTACCATTAGTGTAATTATTTTTATGAAAGTCCAACGCAGAGTTCTAAAGGCTACGTCAACTCAGCACTGGCCTGAGAAATAATGGCTTGTTAATACTCATGAAACTCTGGCTGGATATTATTACTATCTTCCTCTTCTTGATGAGGAGACTGAGTTAGGAAGAACTCTGGTGAGTTGGCACAGTCTCTCAACTAGAAGGGGCAGGGATAGTATTCAAACTCAGGAGCAAGGACTCTCAGTTCTTGGTCTACATAACTTCTGCTAAGACTGTTGCCTGGGTTTTACACCTGACTCTTCTGAAGTTTCCAAGACCAGAAAAATAAAATCCATCCAGTGACCTGACATGACCTGACCCCATATGCAAAAATTCCAACTAAAAACACAGGAAATAAAAAAAAACAGCACAATTTGACTCCTATGAAAATTATTAATCCCTCAGTAATGGCCTCCAATGAGAGTGAGTTAAATGAAATCACAGTCAAAAATTCAGAAGAATGATTTTAAATATATTTAATAAAACTGAAAATAACAAACCCCAGAATGAATTCTGATAGGAAAAACAAGCAGCTAAATGAAATTAAGGAAGTAAATACAGGATATTAAAGTAGAATTCAATAAAGAGATGAAAATCCTGAAACAGACAAATAGAAATACTGGAAATAAAAGGCTCCATGAGAAGCATCATAATGGGCTAGAGAGAGGGGAGGAGAGAACATTAGGTAGATGACTTACAACATTCAAAGAATGATAAAGATAAATTAATAAGAAAGTACAAAGAGAACATGAGATCTATGGAAACTACAAAAAGAATAAATATATGAATCATTGGCATAGAAGGAGAAGAATTTTACAATAAAGGTGTAGAAAACATTTTCAATAAAATCTAGCAGAAAAAGGAAAGGGATGTCCATTTAGGTACAGGAGACACTTAGAACAACAAATAGACTAGGTGAGAAGACTTCTCATATATCATAATTAAAATACTAAGCATGCAGGACAAAGAAAGTATATTGAAAGCTGCAAGAGGGGAATTCCAAGTCATATATGAAAGCAAGCCCATAAAGATAATAGCAAAATTCTCAAAAGAAACTTTAAAAGCAAAGAGGGATTAGGATAATATATGTCAAGATCTGAAACACAAAACTTTTGGTGCAAGCCTGCTATACCTAGCAAAACTGTCTGTAATAATTAAAGAATTATTATGATAGTGTGTCCTCTCCACACTAAAAACAGGTGGAGAGAATTTGTGATCAGTAAGCTATGTATACAGAAAATACTTGAAATCTTCAGATTGAAGCAAAAGGGAAGATCCATCAATCTATAGGAAACATACCATGCTAAGATGGTAGTTGAGGTAAAGAATAGGAAAACACAAAAAACTACAAAATCAACAAAATTAAAAGAATTAACACATTTTTAAACAGTAACTCAAAATATTACTGGTTTCAACAAGTCAATCTAAAGGCACATACTAGAAGATTACAATTAAAAAACAGGTTATAACTATTTGTGGCTGTGCTAACTAGTTTTACGTCAAGTTGACACAAGCTGGAGTCATTTGGGAAACTCAGTTGAGAAAATGCTTCCACCAGACTAGCCTGTGGGCGATCTGTGGTGCATTTTATTGATTGATGATTGATGTGGGAAAGTTTAGCTCATCATGGGTGATGCCCCCACCCCCGGTTGGTGGTCCTTGGTGCTATAAGAAAGTAAACTGAACAATCCCATGAGGAGCAAGCCAATAATCAGTGCTTCTCCATGGCCTCTGCATCAGTTCCTGCATCTAAGTTCTTGCCTTGAGTTCCTGTCCTCACTTCACTCAGTGATGGACTATGGTGTAGAACTGTAAGATAAAGTAAACTTTCTTCTCTAAGTTGTTTTTGGTCATGGTGTTTATCAGAGCAGTAGAAACCCTAAGACTATTACCTCTAAGAAATGTATCCCACCATCAATGCCAGATGTATCCAAAGGGCATAAAGATTTAAAAAAAGGCATTTGAAGAAAATAGAATCAGGAAACAAGCAGTTGTTGCTCTTTTCATATCTCTGACAGACATAGTCAGAATACATAAGGTATACAGAGGGTCACTTCATGCTGATTAAAGAGTAATCCATCCAAAGGACATTACAATATGAACATTGCACATTAAACATGATGAATTCAAATTAAAAAAAATACTATTAGATGTAAAAAACACAGTTTAACCCCAGCATAAAAATAGTGGGTCACTTAAATATCTCACTCTTACATCCTGACAAAAATAGAAAAATGTCTATGTTAAATGTTAAATGAAACTAGAGATCAACTGGACCTAACAGATGTCTTTGAGACATTTCATCTCAACACTGCAGATTACAAGGTACATTCTTCTCAGCAACTCAGAGAACTTATACAAAAATGCATTATTTAAAAAGACACAAAACAAGTCTTAACAAATTAATAACAATGAAATACTTTATCACAGTTTTTTGTCTACAGTGGAATAAAATTGGAACACAATAGCAAGAGAAGCTACAGAAAATATACAAATTCATTGACATTTAATAATATGCTATTGAATGATGAGTGGGGTCATTGGAAAAATAAAGAAGGAGAAAATAGTTTTCCTAGAATTGAATGAAAATAAAATATGACACTCCTATAGGGTATAATGAAAGCAGTCCTCAAAGGGAAGTTTATAGCTATAAGTTCTATATCAACAAATCAGAGAGATCTCAAATAACTTAATGATGCACCTTGAGGCTTTTGAAAAATATGAATGAGCCAAACTCCAAATAAGTTGATAGACAAAAGATCAGGCCATAAATTAATTAAATGGAAATAAAAAGTAAAGAGAANAAATAAAACAAAGAATTTGATCTTTGAAAAGATAAACAAAATTGACAATCTTAGTTACACTAATTAAAAGAATGAGGAAGAAGACCTACATTAACAAGACTAGAGATGAAAAGGGAAACACTACAACAGATACATACCAGTGAAACAGAGAAAATATTAGGTCAGCACTCAAAACCTCATATTCCATTAAAATGGAAAATCTAGAAATGTTTGACACATATGATGTCCAAAACTAAGTCAGGATGAGACAAACAACTTAAATAGATCTGTAAGAAGCAATGGATTGAAGCAGTGAAGGAATTGCCCATCTGAAACAATCCATCCCCAGATTGGGTCACTGCTGAGTTCTTCCAGACCTTCAAGGAAGAGCTGATACCAACACTTCTCAAACTTTTGCATGAAATAGAAAATGAAGGAATGATGTCAAACTCCTTTTATGAAACAAATATTACATTGATACTAAAAGCAGAAAAAGACATACACAAAAATTATAGAGCAATCCTCCTGATAAACATAGATGCAAGGTTCTCAATAAAACATGTACAAACTAAATTCAAGAGCAAATCTAAAAGGTCATTCATCATGGTCGAATTGGCTTTATTCCAGAGTTGCAGGAATAGTTCAACATATACAAATCAATAAGTTTAATATATTACATAAATGAACTCAAGGACAGAAATCACATGATAATCTCAACAAGCACAGGAACAACTCTTGCTAAAATCCAACATCCAAAAAAAAAAAAAATCCAACATCCCTTCATGATGAAAACATTGAAGAGACTCAGAATTAGAAAGACCACATTTCAACATAATAAAGAATATGGATGACCAGACTACAGACGGCATTCTGGTAAATTAAGAAAAAACACACAGCATTATAACTCAAATCAGAAACATCAGAAGGGTGCCCACTTGCTCTACTCTCAGTTAATATGGTGCTTGAAGTTTTAGCTGGAGCAATGAGGCAGACGAAGGAAATAAAGAGATACAAATAGGAAAGGAAGAAGTCAAAGAACTTTCATTTTTAGATAATATGGTTCTATACATAAAATACTTACATCAAAAACTCTTAGAATCGACAAACACTTTCAACAAAGTAAAATGATATAAAATTATCATATGGAAATTAGTAAGTAGTGTTACTATCTGCCAATGACAGACAGAGAAAGAATAATCAGTCCCTTCATAACAGCCTCAAGTAAAATAAAACATCATGGAACTAACCTAACTGAGGAAGTGAAAGGCCTGGACAATGACTACTTTGAAGAAAAAGTAAAGAAGTCACTAGAAGATGGAGAGATCTCACAAGCTCATGAGTTAGATTTAAATTGTAAAAATGGCCATGCTACCAAGAGCCTATAGATTCAATGCGACCCCCAGTAGAATTCCAACACAATCACAAAAATATAAAAGGTGATCATCAAATTCACATGAAGCACACAGGATTCCACATAGCCAGAGCAATCCTGAGGGGGGAAACCTAATATTGGTTATACCACCATACCTGATTATATGACAGAGTTATATTACATAGCCAATGTAATAATAGCAGACACAAACATACACAGACACAGCTCAATGGAATAGCTAGAGGACTCAGGGATAAACTCACAAAGCTCCCTTGTTATTTACCCTTCCTTCCTTCCTTCCTTCCTTCCTTCCTTCCTTCCTTCCTTCCTTCCTTCCTTCCTTCCTTCCTTCCTTCCTTCCTTCC